>CM055093.1:2126386-2143886 GCA_029204225.1 Diphasiastrum complanatum | reverse complement strand
CCCATGAACCTACTTGGCGACACAAATGGTATCTGAACATTGAAAAGTCAGACAGCCATGTGGATTTGCACTCACGGCGGCCTCAACTCCTCATCAACCTAGGCCAACCAAGGCCAATAGGCCCAATTTTTCATCAACCTCGATCCTCTGGTTCTATGAACCATCCTACACCACTTTTACATTCTCAACCAGAGTCTTCTTATCCAAGGCCGATCGCTCTCCATCCAGCACAACAGCCTTTTGTAGAGAGTGAACATATTGCTACATCGTCTATCACACAAGTTGATTCCGACTACATAGACCTAGTGATGTACTATATAGAAGATACCAATGTGTCTGCTCATCAAGTTGATCCATTTGTACCTTACCAAAATAAGTAGTATTAGATGTGTCTAGGATCCTCTAGTCTTACTGATCCTTTTGTCATCCACGGATACATAGTTGCTTCCGATCCAAATAGAGTTACATCCTATCTAGCAACCATGTAAGGTCTATCTCAAACACCATCCATAGATAAGACCGAGAATGTACCACCTTAGATCTGTGTCTTCATTACGTCTCTATGAACAAGCAATTGATATCATACCCTGGAGCCAAGTTTTGAGGTATCGCCTAATGAATCATTACTTTGTGTCTAGATGACAACCAATATTTTTTATCTGAGTGAAAGTAATCTAAGACATATTTGTCTTATTGCATGCTAGGTAAATGTTACACGTTGTGACATTGTTTTTTCTTTTGTAACACCATAGTTATGGCCTTGTGCCAAGTTCAATACTCCATTGAAAGAGTTTGGTGTCATGCAATTCCTTCTATAGAGTTACCTGTTTTGATTTTTCCTTTTTTCTCTTATCTCAAGTTTTGTCCTATCAACTATGTCGTTTGTTGCTACCTGTTTGTTTGTTCTATTGTCGTATGGTTTGGTGTGTTTTCTTTTACAACAAATTTATTGGTGATATTTCATCGACAATTCTATTTTGATCCAACCTCTACAATTGCAGTATCACAAGGATTGTCATTTGTATCCACTTCAACAGCTTACACAAATGACTACAACAACACTCAACCAGGAAAAGAAGTAGTCCATGCACTTCATCGACAATGTTCTATTTTGAAACAAATGGAACACATTATAGGACTGCATTCGTGATCCATCAAAATATCCATCTTTCCAACAAGATGGAATATTCGCGATAACACCACCACCGCCATCATCAATAAGCAGTTGGTTTTACGTAAGTGATACAATATCCACGCTTTTGACAGTTTGTACTAGTGATGGGCTCTCAAGTCACATCAAAGAAAAAAGCTATATGAAAACCGATGCAGGCAACGAGTGTTCCTACCAACGCCAATAACGATGCTTCATTGGACGAATGTAAATTGAGCAGTGGTCATAATCGTGTCTCAAGCATATACTACCACTGTTCTACATCATTCATTTGATCATATGCGGAGGCCAAAAGAAGTACAAGTCATCAACGAGCGAAATCCCATAGGCCTACGCTAAGTGAAGGAATCTGACGTCAATCAGACATTGAAGTTATGAGCGCACAACCTCAATGACAAAACTATTTTCAGACGCGAGCAATGATGATTCTGTGGAGAATTGTACAAAGAGCATTGGTTATAGTGGACAGATATGGAAAATCACACCAGACTCATCTCATTCCTTTTCTTTTATCCATTTGTTCCCTCATGTTCCACCACATAATACATCTTGAAGCTTCATTTCACTTCCCCCATCCTTGTCTCAAGTCCTCATTCCCCCCGATAGATCAATCTGAACTTGCTCTCATTTATCAACTATAGTACTTCATGAAGCAGACAAATCTACGACATCCACAACATACCACTGATATAGTTCAGTGCTTGAAGCAACAAAATCAATAATGTTAGAGGTTCTCAACAATGATTATGAGCCATGTCTTAAGCTCCAAAAAAAAAAAAATCGACAAGTTAACAACTTGTTGATCATTCAAATGAAAAAAAAAAAAAAGGCCACATACATCTCTATACATTCGCGATTGCTTGAAGGGTTCTCGAATTCAAACAGCTGCAAGAAATGTCAAATGGAAAATCTCTGCTGACAAAAGTGCCTTCAAAAGACAGTAATGAGCAAAGGAATTTTGATCCATCCATCCACTTCCATATATCCACCTTCATCACTTCCGAGATTTTATAATCCCTTGTGTGACATTCACATCATGTCTCACAATACTAAGCTCATGTACATCATCCGTTGAATCATTTGCATGAGCAATTGGAAGCAAGTCATCAACGAGCCAACTCCAAAATTCAATCCAAATCTTCTGGAGATGCTCGTACTTCTTTAAAGTTTCATCTCCTACGGAGCAACACTTTACAAAAAGTTCCACATCTACAAGCTGCAACGACTCTTTACATTGCACTTGGTGTGGGACCGCCAAGTTCTTAACAGAGGGGATAATGTAAACTGATATTCCAAGGAATATTCTAGCCATCATGCGAAATATCTTTAAAAATACAAACAAGATAGGAATTAAACGTAGAACTTGCCCATCAAGTTTATGCTTTTACGTTATCCGTAATGGCTTAAGTTATTCAGTTTAAGTTGTCATGGGCACTACACGTAGATATGTAATTTCAAGTTATGTAAAAGTTAGTCACATTTTTTTTATGCAGCGACACTTTTTTTTTTAATGTTTTTTTTCTAACTTTTTTTTTGAATAGATAGGCATATTTTGCAAATGAGGTTCTTCTCAAAAATGGACTCTTTCACTCCGCATAATTTCCTGAACACAAGTTTTTGTAGCTACCGATTTAGTGCAAGAAACAACTCTCCTACTTGAGTATTGTCAAACACACCCAAAGTTTGCTGACATTATAATGAAGCCTTTAGTTAAACAACAATGTTTTGTTGCTTTGAATAATCAATTAGGGATAGAAGACACGAATAGTGATAATGGTGAATAATTATACTTTGAAATGAGAGAGGGTATGTAAGTTTATCTCGGGCATTTCATAGGCTCAGCTAGTTATCATCAAAGTCATGTGAAATGGTCCAGTTTTGTTTCTGGGTTCTTGATAGGTGTGTGGGCAAGGGATCATAGATCCACTTCTTCACATGTACATGTGTTGTGAAAATAATGGCCAAAATGCCTTATGGCACTTACGCATTTTGTTGAAATCAAAATATCCATTTCTGATGTTCATTGATGTGACGATCTGCACTCTGTTTATGTGATTGTAATTCATTGGTTTTGTTAAGTATTTCCACAGAGTCGTTCTTGCAGGTACTGGAATTCACTCTTTTAAAAGCACAATAAAACTGGATACATGAGAATATAGACTCTGCGACACTGGTGTCTCCTAATAAATTGGTACTTTTAGCACTGGCCATTTTAAGTGCTTTGGAGGGATCATCGAGGGTTGTCATTAGATATTAGTGCGTGATCATTTTGAGGTACAACAATGTAAATTTTGTATTTTATAGGAGGATCGAAGCATCTATTACTTTATATATATATTCATGTTTTGTCTAGCATAATACCTGAAGTAACAAAGCAGGCATACAATCTTCAGCCATATGGAGTCTGCTCACAAAATCTTACACCATCAACTTTGTCATGCATCTACTAATCAATAGTTTATTTTATCTAACAAATTTTCTTATGTAAATCACCTTGTACAAGCTTGGAGCAGGTTATCGATATTTTACATCATAAGAAAATTTCACAGTAGCATAAAATCCGGCATGCAAATCAAAAAAATACCTGTTAAGCAAATCCTCATTTCAGAAAAATCTCATTTGAATTAGTACATTTGAACCATAGTTCCAGGTGCCATGGTACGGCACCTGGTACGGCACACGTGCCGGAGGTGCCGTACAGGTGCCGTGGGGCTTCAAATCTACGGCACCCACGGCAACTGCTTTTTTTTTCCCTAATATTTCCTAAACAACATAAAAAAAAACAGGTGCCGTACCACGGCACGTGTGCTGTGGTACAGCACCTGGTACGGTACCTGCACCCCCACAGCACGTGTGCCGTGGGGAACTATGATTTGAACTTACAGCAAAAATATTTTAGCTCTTCCTAGCTTGATCTTCATACGACCTGATCTCTCTCCTACAGATGTATGGCTTTGATGGCACTACGCTTTCACCCACTAGACTGAACCTGCATTGGAACCCATAGAGCACTAGACATGTAAGTCTACACCTAACCATAGACCACAAACGTATGATCACCCCCACCACCAGAAGACAACATTTGCATCAGGTATCAATCCACTAAGGAATCCCATACCAACATCTCCGACCTAGTTTAGATGATCACTAAGACCTCTCATCAATTCAGGCCCCAATTGATTGGGCTTGCCTGATGCCCCTAGTGCTTTTATGAAGAGACAGCCTAAGGCCACACCTACGAGTACCTGTTGAGCAAATGCATCCACATCCAATTTGGATTTCCCTTATTGACCTCGAAATACCAGTCTAGTTCTACCTAACTATAACTAGCCCAGTGTGCTAACCGCTAGCTAGAGCCTGACATCATCAAGCTTCCCCAAGGTTGAGGCTAGACATTGACTAACCATAATTAGACAAGGGCATAACACCAAAGGTGCATGTGGTGGAATTTCTGGATGCATCTTGTTGTTTAGCCTAAGTTGGTGGACCTCGTGGAAGCCACTGCCACCAAGGAGGGTACAGATTCCTTCCAAACATACTTTTACCAGCCCGTATTCAATATAGCTTTCTTTTTAAAGATTTGAAACTTCTTGCTGGGTATCAAGAGGAATGAGAAACTCGTCGAGTTATTTTCCCAACTCACTGCCACACTTAGAATCTGAAATTCAATCTAGCAAATGGATTCACACCCATAGCATTCTTTGTTGATGGGTTTGAGCTACCGACTTGTACGTCGTTATAATCTTGACTGTCTCTTATCCTCACCATTGGAATCCTGCAATTATTCTCTTCCTCGTCCCTTTCATAGCAAATTAAATATGTTCTGCCTCATGCGACATGCAATGTTTCTCGCAGCGACTGACCTTGTCCGATCTGAGGTAGAACTCCCTCTACCTGCCTTAAAATATCCCAATGCTGGCATTTTCTCCTAAGATTGACAAATAGTTTTGCATCACTCATTGTTGATAGGACTTGATGACATTAAGCATATGGGGATATTTATTTTAGATTCTCTTTCCAAAAGCTATATCTAGTAGCCCACATAGAGAATTGGGTTGTGCACAAAGACGTAAACTCACCGCATATACATGCAAAGACATGAAAAACTTTTTGCTTACAATCAAAACATGCATGTGTTTGGCGACAGAATATAACAAAGATACCAAGCCATCTGACCTCACAAACCTTTGATGAATATCCTTTGTGATCTTGCCTTGTTAACAAACTTTAATTCTACTCTTCTGGACACCAAGAAGTATAGCAGAGATAGCCAGCCACCTAACCTCTCACATGTTTGAATGAGTATTCCCTAGGCTTGTATTACCAACATGATTCATTATAATAATACGATTCATATTTTAATATTCTAAGAACGTAGCATAAACAATACCACTCTAAACAGAGCTAAAAAGTTATACTTTAAGAAATATACAGGCCTGCCGTGAGCTATAATATTTGATCAGCACATTCATTCTCATATGTATTTGGCAGGTATGCAACATAGAATTCCGAGTGATATAGTTAAAGAAAAACCCAGGACAAGAAATATAAACCAGACACATAACATGATCTGAACTAATGAAAAGTAGATACATTATTGCCATTGTCATAAAAAAAACCTACATTCTTTTACAAGTTTATCCTGGGGTATGGACAGCCTGTATTAACCCAAGACCGGTGTACATCATGAATCGAGCATTCACCTCTTATTGTCAGACATGTGAATGTGAACTGCGAACTATGCCATGTAGATAGCCTCCTGTCATGATAAAAGAGAAAAGAGTCACTATTCCTGCTGGGAAGAATTTCCCTGAATTCCTGAATCGAGAGCCCATCACTACCAGCAGTAGGGCTGAGATTCCTGCAAAAAGCACCAAACAAACTTTACTCATAAGAGACTTAAAACACTGTGAGATAGGAAGCTGCTCTAACCAACTATGTTTATGTCCTGTCAACTATTGAGTATAGTCTTCTCCATTGTTTCTTCTCCTATTACCTTTTCTTCAAAGTTTCATGTTCAAAGTTCAATGTACACAAATCACAACATAAGAATAAACAAAGAAGATTGGGGCAACGGTCAAATCAACAAACTTCCGAAATCAGTCTTCCATACTCTGCTAAAAAAGGGTACAAATGTCTGACAACAAAATACTTGAAACGCATAAGATGAGCACAAAGACATGCAATGGAAAAGAAACCTGAAGCCTTCGTCACAGCTCCAAAAGACCTTCCAACATAGATATATCAGTTTTTAAACGTACCGAATCCAATCGATGATGCAAACTGAGGATGATAGGGCAATTGAGTATGGACATAAAACAATGCTGCTGCTGAGCCTACCCCTGAAACCAGTGACTTTGTGCTTCCACTTTTCAGGTACCCTATTAAACCGCCAACTGCATACCACCAAAAAACACTGGATCAATAAGCAACAAAGATGCAAACTCTTGAATGGCCTTGCAAACTATTGTGTCCAAACATCTTCATTTACCTCTGCAATCTTTACAAATAAGTTATGGTTTGATCCAAACAAACCACATTATCAGAAATGGTAGAGAATGGAAAAAGAAGAGAAAGACGGTCACTGCGATGCATCACAGAATTGATCCACAACAGTAATCTCAAATAAGTATCTGATCTAGCTAACCTGGTCTCGTTTTATGATAAGTTGTCTGCTACCTAAGCCACTAGCAACAGGGAATATGTAGAGAGAGTAAACAATCAGAAGAGGCATCAATGTCTATTTATACTTCAAGACATTTTCATGGGTCTGTTTAAGAAGACCGTACGGAGCACTTTTGGATTTCAAAATGTAATTGAAAAAAATATGTTTGTACCATGTAGCAAAATAAAACTTTGAAAAGATTTGCAGTCAACAAAAATGAGCTCTAAAGTTCACAGGTAGATTGTTGATTGCTATAGAGTATTTATGGTAACTTGGACGAGACCAAGGGAGTCAATCTTCAAGCAACAAAGTTCCCAGAGTTATACCAAAGGTTATCATGACCACATTATTTGATCCAAGGGGAGTCAAAGAGTCAGGTGATACGCTATATTCATGGAGGACACATATGTACTGAGGGAGATGAGGACGAAAGCGAGACACTGGAAACTTATACGAAGTAGAAAGGAGCAACATACGATTACATATGACATTAGGAGCAGATTGTTAAGAGATGCTCTGAACTCATGTATATATATGCTATGCATAGGTGTTGTTAGCAACATAAACATTAAAGGAGTGTCAAAAGTAATGTTTAATTGCTACCCCTGAATGTTTATTAGGATCATTAAGGTCAAACTTGTGTGCTACGACTAGGGGCCTAATTTTGGTAGTGATAGACTAAGTTAGACTTAAGTCAAAGGTTGACTAGGGTACATACATATGCACACTCATGAGAAGAGTGACAAGTGTAGATACATGGAAAAGAAAACAAAAAGCATAATCAGTTAGCCTATTATGGGCAGGTGATAGCTATACTTACATGACTTATTTTGAGTAGATGAACCTAATATCATTGTACACACAATTGCATGTAATGGAGCACGTCCTACCACAACGAATGGGACATAGTTGGAGTTCATCTCATTACTTGTATTCTCTTCCATGTGTTTGGCTATTATATCACCACGATAGGAATCTCGTCTTGGTTACTTGTAAGAACAACTCTGTTTTCGTAGAGCATGTACGATCCATTGCAGGTTCTCTAACACCTTGACCAGCCATGATGCATTCATTGGGTCCACCTCCAGTCCCACAGAGTCTCTCTCAACATGAACTCTTCGTCTCATAATCAAGCCTTTCTACGTCAACTACATATACGCTTGTTGCTCACAGCTCATGTACAAAGGTTCGACCCTCACTGGCATATGGTAAAGTATATATTGATCCCCACAAATAAACATAACTATGAAATCAATACTTTTGAAGGTTCCAAAAAGTGTGAGCGGAACAACCAAAGCTGTAACTAGTACTAAAACTTGGATATCAGACACTTAATGTTGTACACCAACAATAACAACTGTAACAATGCTTTATAAATAACCATGGGTGATAAATCAAAGTGTCAGGACATAACCAATGATGAAAGTTCAATCAAACAACTAACTTGTCCTAGAATAACCTCCAAAAGATGTAAAATCACAACCAATAGCCAACATTGAAGCAATAACTTCCATCCAATTAGAAAAGAAGACTGCTAAGTCTCAATGATCATCTTGCAAAAATTTAACAGAAGGTCCATTCTTCTTAGAAGTAGAAAACTTGAGCGTAGACATATAGCAATCTACCCTCGAGGTAGACAAATTCCATAAATGAGCTACAAAGTGCTATAGAATCGTCTAACAATGGGGAACATGAAGATCCACTCAAAACCAGGAAGAATATAAAACAAAAAGTTCATGTTGTTTGACAAAAGTTTGACAGAAGTTTGACTTTCCGATATTTCGAGTTCTAGAATGCCAATTGATTATAATTGAAGTTGAGTGATCATATATTGTAATTTGGAACAAAACACTTCAGAATATATCACAGTTTGAGGCACTGTGCACCGTGGCAACTGATGTTTGAGATGTGTTATGGCAGCTAGAACCTGCATCAATATGTTTGGGTGTGAGACACGCTGCAAATTGACTGCATTGTACTTAAAACTACCTTGATTGATCTACCACCCTTGATTAGTTCTCCAATCTAATACCCATATTGCTCATGACCCAGTTGCTGCAACAGTCACAGTTTTCAGCCAATTCGAATCCAGCGTTAAAAAACTATCCAAAGGTTTCAACGACCTCTAGAGCAGGAGCACCGGCACTCCTGCTCATTGTTAGAGCTGAGCAAAGCAGGCTCTGTTGTTGTTTCTTATCTTAAAAGTTGACTACGAGTTCATGGTATTAGGGTAGTGATTCAATTTTGTTTGATTGTTCAGTCAGCTTTCCAGCATTGGAACGTAAGACATAATGGCATAATTGCAGCCACCTATTGTTACATAATAGCAGCCACCTATTTCTAGTTGTTTTGGCATCTTGCAGCCACCTATTGCAACGACTCTGGAGCAGAAGTGCCAACACTCCTACACCAAAGGTTCTCTAGAGGTGCTCCAAAGGTACAGCACAGGTTGTGAATCTAAATAGGTAAGTGTTGAGAATTTATTGCCTCTAGATCAATTTTCAGGATCGATATAGGAAAGTGCGTTGCTGGTCTGAAATTACAGTGCTAGGTGGGATTGTCTCAATAGCTGAAGGGAGGATCAATTCAGTTGAGCAAGGTCAAAATAATCGCCAATCAAGCCAAGATTGAAAGACCGACTATATATCTACCCTGAAATGGACAATACTGTACAATGTTTTATGGTACCTTTTGAATCGCCTTTTCAAACTGTGTTTGAATCGGGAAAGAATCGGCTTCTCCAGATTCGAACTGGCGAATCAGTTTTAGGTTTTCTCCACCCCCCCTCCCTTAGTTTCTATTCTACCCTTTGATTATGTCCAAAACAAGTGCTTTCTTAGTGTTAATGGGTAACATGTACATTATAGTTTGTGATTAATCGATGGTGAAATTTGAATCCTGACATGGAACTCCTGAGTCTTGTTACCTAACAATACCTGTCACTTGTGATTTAGGGTTTTTGATCCATCCGTTGCCTACAGTTTTAGCTATGATCTGTCTAATATCATTTGTGACATTAGCTAGTAACTACCAACTTCCATACATGAGTAGAAAGAATGATCATTGTTACTCGTCACTCAAAACATTAATGTCATACCATACATAATGTACAATGAAACACTAAAAAAAACCCTGAAGGCTCTCTCTCTCTCTCTCTCTCTCTCTCTCTCTCTCTCTCTTTGTGGAAAATGCCAAAAAAAACGGGTTTGAACCGTCTTTTTTTTTTTTAATTAGGTAGTTATTTTTCCCCGGTTCGAACCACGGTAATTTGAACACCGCGGTTCGACACAACTATACCTGAAACTACTGGCAACTTGCATAAATGCACTGCAGATTGATACCCATATTGCCCACTAAAATCTAAATAAATAAATTAAAAATCGATTCTCCAAACCTAACATGAATCACAAATCGAGGTTCGCGGCTGCATCTATGGAATATATAATGTAATTGCACCCCTTTTGACCAAAACTTTGGTTCATAAATAACACTTTATATACAACCTTGCTCTCACGAAAGGGAATTTTTAATTTTCAAAATCCTAACCTTTTGAAGTTTTTCAATTTTGGCTCCCCTTACAAAGACCCAATATGCAATGACCCCAAATGAGAAAGACATAACAAAAGCTGATTGCTTTGAAAAAGTTGCGCAAAACATGGAAAATCATGGCTCTCTTCAAAATCTTGCAAGTTGGATGATGCATTTTGATGTTGTTGTGCCAAAAGTAGAAGAGGGCCTAATCTCTATGGAATGTGGCTCCTACTCTCTTTGCCCAATAAAGTGCTATGATAACAAGTTATTGTCAAAGCAACATATTCACATCACAAATCATATAGGACAGAGAACAGTGCAAGTGTATAAAAGTCATGAAACTACATCCTAAAATAAAAAAAAGTGATCCCCGTATTTGATTTGTTTGTCTTTATATAAGCTATGGGAAGTTGTCTCTAACCCAAGCTACCAAATACAATCTATTTGTAACAACTAAAAAATCATCCACCAAAAATTGAGACATCAATGCCTAATTTTACTTGTTAGAGCATCCATGCGTTACAGCTAGGTTAGCACCCAAGTGGTAGGACCCAATACTGCCAAAAGACCTAGTACTGTGTCCTAATGTCAAGTATAGAGGCCCAGGTGCTAGGCGCATGATGCATGGTGTCAAATAATGACCAAGGGCTCAAAGCCCAAGTTACTGTGTATAAATATCCCATAGCTCTATGTTGCTCTAAAAATTGAACTCAAATGATTTCATCAAGACACAATACTCATTGTTACATGAGACATGTCTGTAACAACAGCCAAAATTTGTTTGGCTGTTGCTTACTTTCAAGAAATGAAAGAAACTCAGCAGCCCTTAAAGAAAAAGATATATGAAGTTATGATCACAGTGATCTTTGTACAGATTTATGAAAAACAAATGTGGATGAGTAGGGATGTCCAAGGCTCCAGACATGGGGGTCCGGGCCGGACGCGGCCTTTTCGTGTCCGCGTCCGACGCCCGGACCCGGACGTGTCCGACCCCGGGCCGTGGGGTCGGACGTGTCCAAAAAAAATTTGACATTTTTTTGCTGGACGCGGACGCGTCCGGGCCCCGGAGCGTTTTTTATAAAAATAAAAAATAAAAAATAAAACAAAATGGCACGCGGGCAGCAGACTGTTCAGCAGAGGCCCGAGAGAAGAGAAAGAGGGCGGGAGAGAGAGAGAGAGAGAGAGAGAGAGAGAGAGAGAGAGAGAGAGAGAGAGAGAGAGAGAGAGAGAGTGAATGAATGAGAGAGAGAGAGAGAGTTATGGTGTTTGTGTGTGTGTGTGTGATGAGTTGTGTGTGTGTGTGTGTGTGGATATTGTTGATTTGTGTGTATTGTGATTTGTGTGTGAGAGAGAGAGAGGAAGAGACAGAGAGTGTGAGGGACGGAGAGAGAGAGGATTTGTGTGTGTGCACGCGTGTACGAGACATGGTGTGTGTGTGAGTTTAGGATTTAGGGTTTAGGGTGCTTGGGTTTAGGGTCTAGGATCTGAAGAGAGAGAGAGAGATCAGATTTGCGTGCTTCTGTGTGTATGTGTGTGTGTGTGTGTGTGTGTGTGTGTGTGAGAGAGAGAGAGAGAGAGAGAGAGAGAGAGAGAGAGAGATGGCTGCTCGTCCCATTTGGGATGAGGTGGAGTTGATGCCCGACAAAAAGTGGCATTGCCCTTCTTGTCGAAAGCAGTTCACAGGGAACGCCTCTCAAGTTCGAGCACATTTGGGGGGATTGCGAGTCCGAACCACGGGGGGACGCTACGGGATCGGCATTTGTATGGTCATCCCCGCTGCGGAGAGGGCTCGCATTCGCGAGGCATATTCTGAGCCAGTTGTTGAGCCCGGCAAGCCGTCCACAGATGCCGCGGACTCTGTTTCCATTGGTGCACCCACTGCCACCGACCCTGCCACTGATAGCGTGTTGAAGTTGTGCCATAAGTAATTAGCAAGCTGTTGAAGTGCCACTTGAACTCGTGTGTATTGCCAGGAATACAGTCCACAGGTTTGTTGGAATGTAAATGGAATCGCTTACATTACCATAGGTTACTTTGACCCAAAAGGTCGAGAGTTGTGTAACCATGGTCATTTATTATATTAGGCCTACTAAACTTAGAGTTAGCTAAGTTATTAGGAAATTAACTCGGTAGGGACTCATGGGTCCACTAGGCTTAATTGTGACATTAAGTACCCCAACTTGACATATTGGAGGTACCTTATTCTATCTATGTAACTTATAGAAAGTTGGATAGTCAGTAGTCAAGTAGTTGGAAAGCCAATAGTCAAGTAGTTGGATAGCCAATAGTCATGAAGTTAGATAGTCATCTTGGACTATATATATGTGTGCATCCCATTTGTATGAGACACATTTGTAAGCAATACCGACTATTCTCCTTGGCTGTCCACAAGTTTCTACAAGAGGGTTTCTAGCCATCTCTCTCTTTCTTTTGAGAATGCTTTGTGTGATTGAATAGTTAAGATCCTGGATCCTTAGGCTTCTATTTCCTACATGGTATCAGAGCCTTTAGGTGATCATATTGCTTGCAGGAGGGCGCCCAATAGGAAGCTATCTTCTTCCCCTTTTGGTTGCAGAAAATCATCAAGCTGCTGATTTTTGCAGGAGAAAAATATGTTCATCTTCTTATAGCTTTTTTGCAGGAAATTGCAGGGCACCTTCACCTATTTGTTTGGAGAGAATTTTTCATTATTTAAAAAATCTTCTATGTCATCCCATGCCTCTTCATGGGACAGCTTTGATGACGCCATCGTTGATGCATCTCTTGATAGTTTGCCAAATTTTTATGATGAAGATGTTGGACAACAGGTTCAGTCATCTTCTTTTGGTCATTTACAGCCCATTTTTCATCATGAGCAGTCCATTATGCTTCAGGAACAGCCTGCGGAAGATTATGGACAACATGGTCCATGTTCGGAACACTTTGGGCAGCAAAGTGTTGAACAGCCCATAACACTTCCTTGTTGGCTATTGGAGCCTTTGCAGGACAACAAAGAAATATCTTACTACGAAAGGAAGGCACATGCCTCTTTAAAATCAGTACCTCTTGCTGATTTTTTTGGTTCTACACTTACTCTTCATCATGATGTTGGTACATCGCCTATTCTATGTGAGCAAGTCATTGATGGTAAGGTTCGGGAGGATGTGATGCCACAAGAGTTTGGTACTCTTTTTTATTGTCCTTATGGTAAGAAGTATTTTCTAATGATGTGGGAGCCTATGATGGATTACAAGCCCATGTTTCGACTTATTGTCGAGTTTATGTTGGTTCCCTACTTCGGATGGAGCATGCAAATCCTCACCCTTCGACTTGATGCTTCATTATTACGCATTCTTTTCCTTTTATATGTCGGACATGATTGGGGATGAGATTTCGACTACTTCGGGGTGAAGTTTATTTGGCGACATGAAGTTCGGACAGCAAGTTGCATTTTTCTCTTTCGAGAAGTTACTTCATGTTATGTTATGCATTTCCATTTAAGGAGGGTGTTGGAATGTAAATGGAATTGCTTACATTACCATAGGTTACTTTGACCCAAAAGGTCGAGAGTTGTGTAACCATGGTCATTTATTATATTAGGCCTACTAAACTTAGAGTTAGCTAAGTTAGTATGAAATTAACTTGGTAGGGACACATGGGTCCACTAGGCTTAATTGTGACATTAAGTACCCCAACTTGACATATTGGAGGTACCTTATTCTTTCTATGTAACTTATAGAAAGTTGGATAGTCAATAGTCATGTAGTTGGAAAGCTAGCTGTCCACAAGTTTCTACAAGAGGGTTTCTAGCCACCTCTCTCTTTCTTTGGAGAATGCTTTGTGTGATTGAATAGTTAAGATCCTGGATCCTTAGGCTTCTATTTCCTACAAGTTCGCGGTCCCAATACGAACCCAATGGATCGTGCCTGGCGCGATTCGGGTATCGTTCGGTCAAAATGGCCCGTCGCAGGGTGCGAAACGCAATTAGGTCTAGCGAAATGGGCATAGTAGCGTGTAGGTCTCGGGGCCTCCCTGTAGTGAATGGCACAGTTGTGCATAAGTAATTAGTAACATGTTGAAGTTCATCCGGGGAAAACCACTCTCATCATATAAGACATAGTAATGTGTAGGTCTTGTGATCCTGAGAGCTTGTCACTCTTCTGTCAAGGAGAGAGAGATAGCGAGGGCACGAGACAGTGTTCTGGAGACTCAAAAAATATAAATTGTTGCTCTTTCGTGTCCGACTACAGAGATATCAGACATGGGAGGCATGGGGGCAGTGGTTAGGTCTGTTGCAAATTTTTTTGCAACAAACCTTTTTTGGGTACCGTATTCCTATCTTTTAACAGGAGGGGGCAGGTGGGTGCCAGACACCCTCTGATAATTAATTCCGGGGGGGGGGGGGGGGCAGGGGGCCATAAATTGCTTTTGTTTCGCGTTGGGGATGTGGGACAGCGTGGAAAATGGGGGGACGGGTCCGCACCCCTGAGGCGTCCGCGTCCGCGTCTAGGGTCCGCTTCCTTAGGTCCAAGCATATTATCCTTTTTGTCGTGAAATCCATAATGTGTTGCCGGTTTGAAGATTTCTTATATCAAAGTATGTTGATACCAATCAAGAACATTATTTGACAGAGATCACTTAAATATTATTCCAAAAGTAAATATGTGTATCATAAGCATTTTCATATTGATGTCGGCTTTTGAATGGGAAATAACAGTGTGTTAAGATGCCTCCTTTAGATGAAGCACCATGCATGTGAGAAGCATGAAGATTGAATCTGATATTGTGCTAGTGTCATATGTAATGCAAGTATAACAACGGCAAAAATCAAAACAACTTTGAAGGAATTTAACACGTCTATTTTTTCAAACTTCTTTTGACTCTCTTTATGGTCCGTATAAACTGATGTAACAGTATTGCGTACTTAAAGGGCATTGTTTGCTACATCATAATAGAAATAACCACATTGTGACCCTCTTGTTGAGAAATTTTCCATACGTTTGGATGATTTGAATAGTTTGGAAACTTTTCAATGAAGCTAACAATGACTATTCTTCTGCTTAAAAAAACGACCTAGATGGAGGTATGTTTGCTTAATATCAAGCTTACTACAAATACAATAAGGACCTGCTTTTATGGAATCAGTCGTGATTGAGCACACTATCTCACAACCGATTTGAACAAGCAGACCAAAAAGCCTGAAGTTCACGTTCAAGAGACGGCACAGTGGCAGTGACGTTGACGGTGGCACACTTTACTTCACAAATACAAATCAAATTCAGGAAGCCATACAATCAGCCTTGCCCATAACGAAAGGTGATTCTTGAGCTGTTCCCACTTTCATTCCATCCAAAAAATTACAAATTCAACTCATTCCTCAGTAAAAGATTCCAAGCTTACGTTATTACCAAAGCGAAAAATGTGCACGCTACAGCTGTTCAATCTAACAAGAATATCGTGGAAAGATGAATTTCTCAATTTCCTAGGTCTGCTGCTACTCATTCAAGAAAGTATTTCGACAGCTATCCAATCAATATGCCACTTTCTCAATGCAACAGAAATTGAACAGCATTAATGACCACAAAAAACTAACCGCCAACAAGGCCAGCATATGCCAGGGTGAGCTTCTGTGACATCGACATCCCTTTGCTCTTTCCTTGCTCTTCGTCACTGCTGTCTTCGTCTCCTCCGCTTCCTCCTCCCCCTCCTCCCTTGCCACCACCAAAATCTCCACCACCTCCCCCGCCTCCACCTCCAATTTCACCAGACTCCTCAAACTTTTCTACCGGTAGTATTTCCTCAACTTCCTTCACTTCTATCTGAGAGACTTTCTTCCAGTTGTCTCCAACCTCCACTTCTGTCTTTGTGATTTCCTGATATTCACCTAAACTGATAATATTACCCTTTCCTGTGACAGACGAATAGGCTGAATCTGATATTATCGCTCTCTTGTCTCTGGATCTTTCCGCTGCGGGCTTCAAAGAATACGTCCAGGGCTTAGAGCTCCAAAGATCTGTATGCAGAGCGAAATCAGGAAAACCAAAACGAGATCCAACCGGATTTCTTGCCTCGTCTGCAATATTACTAATCCTGAATCTGATTGTTCTGATGTCAGAAAAATGGCGGGAAAAAAAACCAGAACTCACAGAAGCTTCAGATCTGAGATGCTGATGACGATGAGAGGTGTGATGCGGAGGCAGCGAAGGATCCAGAAAAGAAATGGCGCAGGAGATCGAAGAAGAGGATCGTAGACAGAAAGCCGCCATATCTGCGTGTGCGCTTCTAGATAAAGAAGAAAGTGCAGGCCAGGCAGGAGACGACAGACGGGAATCTTAAGCATGATTACAAGAAATCTTAAGCATAATAATCAACCATTAGGGATTAATTAAGATTAACACGGAGTACCCCCAATTTAACCCCTTTTTAGGCCTCCTTGGTAAATACCTTTTGCCTCTCCCGAGGCGAGGCACGGCATTACGCCCATAAAAGCTCAGACAACCGTGGGTCGCAAGGCATTACCCCCATAAAGGCTCACGCAGGTGGGGTAAGCAAATGTCTTTCCACAAGTAAAGTCTTCGGTAAGGACTTTACTATTTCCCTTGTGCCTTACCCTAGGGTTGCCATCGTCGAGTAGGGCACTCACACTCGGAGGCAATAGTTTATAGGACTTTATATAAAGAAAAATTTCCCAATGACCTAACCTAGAGAAGAGAACCAAAATTAGTTAGTTCTCTACTTTTGGAGTCCCAATGCGAGACATTGTCCACAAAGGGCCGATGAAGTCCATTGACCAATTGATTGATTTCAAATTCAATCAACCAATTCTATGAACAATAGGAGGTTAACCCTCCAAAATAAAAAAGAATTTAGGGATACTTTGTCAATATGAAATTGATGAGGTGGAAGGTTGAAAAATGAAAAAAAAATCTATCTTCTTGAGAAATGGGACTAAAGTTGAAACAAAGCATTTTTAACCTAATTATAGAACCTATGTCCTCTCAAAGGTTCTAAAACTAGAAACTATCCACTATGAGAACATTCTTAATGATATGTGTTTTTTATGATTTATTATGCAAGTGAATTTAGGGTGAGTGGTTTCACATGGAAGAGTCCACAAGCCATTTCAAAATTTGCACTTACCCCACCAATTTAAA
>CM055093.1:1983803-2116386 GCA_029204225.1 Diphasiastrum complanatum | reverse complement strand
CTACTAATCAAGAAAGTTATTTCAGCACATTTAAGCAAAAAGCCAAACGATCATTTACTTACTATGGCCATTTTAAAAATAGCACAATAAACTATACTGGATCGAAAAAACTAAAAGAGTTGAACTAACGACTCGAGAACTTCCAAAAATTAAACCTCTCTGGGAGTAGAACTGATAAATGGGTAAAGCATTACTGAAAGACCTATCAAAGAAAGCAGAATCACAATTATTTGCAATACGCAAAGAAAGAACAAGATGACAGGGTGTTCTTTTCAGCTGTTGTATTTGAAATATAATGTCAACTACTTGCCATAAGAGTTCATCAAAAGTGTGTGTGCATGTGCATGACGAGAGAGAGAGAGAGAGAGAGAAGAGAGAGAGAGAGAGAGAGAGACGAGTTCAGTTGCTTTCTCTTTGCCGAATCTGCAAACACAATCTCCCCAAGTTGTGCACGGTTCACTTCTCCATCTTCTCTTAAAATATCTCTCCCAAAAGTTGCTACCACTCTCATCCAGCCCCAGGTTCCCTTCCTTAATGCAGCCTGACACAAATTTTCTTTGCGAAATCAGAACATCAAGTCGGATAAATAAACCACATACTTTAAGTTTAGAACCCTCCAATGAAAGCAGAAGACTTTTATAAAATAAAAATCTCCTTAAGTGTTTTCATCTTCCTGCAATCTATCATCTCATACACAGAAAATGTTGTGGTGTAACCTTAACAACCGTACAACTCTAGGAGAAAGTGTATGTGCACTAATTTATACATGTGGAGCCTTCTTGTTTCAGAGATTGCTCATTAAGAGAGAATCATTCGATATGCACTAAACCTGTACCGGAGGGATAGCTGCTAGTAGAAAAGGAAACAACTATCAATCAGTGGGTAGCTCAACAAAATGTGGCTCATCATCCCCAATAGCAGCACGCAGTGAGCTAGCATGAAATATGTCACAAGCTTTTGTAGTAGAATCTGCAACTTGTACTTGGCAAGGCTGATTTTTGGCTGTATGGCATCAGATAGGAAGGAAGCCAGTGTGACTGGTATATCTTCAAGTGGTAGTGGTGTTGGCGCATAGTTTTGTGCTAAGAGGAAGGATGACACACCTTTGTTGGTGCTCATGAGCTATTATAACTTAGCCAAGCAAAGATGCTGATCCCAGCGTCGCCTTGAGGAAGACACAATGATTGAAAATTAGCTACAAAATGGTAAGCTGTGCCCATCCTAAACTTCCGATATGCACATAAGCTTTATCCAGAGAGGTCCATGAAGAAGATATATCTATACAAGGAACCTTAGAAATCCGTTCCGACCATTTTGGGTCGGAACGTACTGTAAGTACCGTACCTGAATGTTGGTTGGAACGTTTTTTTTTTTCTTCTATATGGTGTTATATGAATTTGGAATCTATATTAGGAAGGCATAACTTATAAGATCCAACTGTAGCTTGAGCATCAGTGGTTCAGGCAGAGTTCAGAATCAGGGTTCCCAGGAAAGAATAAGCCTGATTTTCAAATGCCAATTGTTCCACAAAAAAATGTTAAATGTAACTAGAAAATAGTGATTTATCTTGTATTTAACATGATTTACTTATTAGTATAGTGTAGGAAGTAGATAATATAGAATGTTCACTTGCAAGTGATGACTTCCAAGTGAACACAATAATTGACTACATTTGACAAATTCAAACTCAAATATAACTATAATCCAAAGTTCAATATAGACATGATTTGAACTCCATATAACCATGGTCCCGTTAACATTATAACCGAGATTCAAACTTAAGTATGACCTTGATCCATTTTCCACCATAGAGTTAAAAAGGGTAGAACAACAACATGGGACGGTGAAAATACCCCATTTGTGACTAACCGGGTCCATAAGCAAATGGTTTTGATTCTTTAATGTCTGAGATAGATCAAAACTTTTCAAAAGGGAGTTGCTATTCTTTTAGGAAAGAATCTTGATTTAGTGAAACCTTGTTCACAAGTAAATGTTGTGGCTGATAGGGTATTTGTATATGTATAACAATATAAAACTTCTGTTAGTGTCTCTACATCTGAGGCTTAAAATGTGTCTTGAAGAGCACCTAAGGCCACATGTCGAAAAGGCTATTTGTTAAACCTAAAAATGGAGTTTCCTACTGCTCTCATACTTAGAGACTTAGATAGGGGCAAGAAACTGGACCAACAACTGAAATACATGTGCATCAAAGCAACTATGAAAAAGAAGAAGGAACTTCACAAAGCAGGGGTTTTTTTTCTTTGTAAAAAAATACGTATTTTTTTAATTTTTTTGGGGGTCCCGTTCTGGAACGGGCAACTATGCAAGGAATAAGTGTGTCCACTGCTCTGTTGTCATGGTGTTGTGAACAGGAATATAATGTGCTTGCTTTAAAAATTGGTCCATAAGAACCAAGTAAGAGTCATGTTAAGGGATATTTGGAAACAAAAATGGCCTCTAATAGATGATGTATGTGCATCTAGAAGAGGCTTGGGTCAAAGAGCAAGGGTACTAAGTATGCAAAGGGCTCCATACTGAAATATAACTGGAATGGAGTAGATGCAAGAGGTTTTGGCTCTTTATAGATGGATTGAAGATCAAGACATTGCAAAAAGTATTAGATAGGGTTCGTAAGCAATCCAGGGCAGCAAGCAAGAGAGGGGACTGGCTACAGAATTGCTCATGTCAGGATGGGAATGTACATGGCAATGAAAGGTTTGAAGGGACTAAAGCCATTCAAACTAATGTGGTCACTAAGGTCATTTTGGGTGTATAGATAGCATTCCCAAAGATAAAGCAAGTGCTCAGCATATGCAGTGACAGCTCTTAGGTCATCAGCACAAATCCTACTAATACCCATATCATCCACATCTATAGCATGTATGTGAAGTTGGTCAGTAGCATCATGAAACTCTATCTGACTGAAAGTAAAATTGCTACTCAATTATATATGTCCACAATTTGATGGAGAATGACGATAGAAAATAGATCAACGTATGGAGAATCAGCACGAACCAACAACGTTGAGAGAGTCCTCTCACAGGACTGTATAGCATCCGCCTGCAAGCGGAATTGGAGCACCTGGGCCTTGTAGCACACAAAGAAGAGGAACAAGCTATCAATCGAGCAGTGCAGGCAGTTGGTGTTTGTGAGCACCAATGGACGGATGTTGAGACTCACACGCAGAGGGTGCCGAGTTGATTGAGGTGAGTCATCGAACTACTTTTTGACGCATTGAACTGCTTTTGATGTACTTGAATCGCAAGATACTCACTTGTCAACATTGTTTGTTTGTGGTTGCAGGTGAACCCTGAATCCTACTTGGTGGACTCGTCAACTATTACTCCTCGGGCACCACTTAGGTAGGAGGAGCTGGATGATGACATATATAGAGAGATGTATAGGCAGGCTGAGGTAGAGGTATGAGCTTTACGGCGGCAGAGGAGAGCAGCTAGGGGGCGGGAGAGGGCTGAGGAGGGGGGCGATGAGGGCTCAGAGGGGGGAGAGGAGCTCGGGGATGATTATCTAGAGGAGTGGATAGAGGAGCGGGATACATAGGGAGAGGAGGAGGACGTGAGGGGGGCAAAGGCACAGGGGGATGACTTAGCCGATCTCTTGGTGAACCCAGACGCAAAGACACAGGAGGAGCAAGCCATCCCTTTGACTAGGGCTGGGGAGCGAGCCAGGGGTTCCATGAAGGGAGGTTTGAGTAGACTTTATGTCGAGCGGAGCGGAGCATCGCAGGAGGCCGTTGGCCAGACATCGTCCCAGTGGGTAGGGCCATTCCAGGGTTTCAAACTATAGGGTCCCGATACGCAGACACGCAGACCTAGAGGGAGGCCACCCTTGGGTAAAGGTAGGGGTAGCCAGAGGGGGACGGTAGGAGGGGAAATAGGCAGGCGTCGAGGGCGGGCGCGGAGGGAGCACTACACCTTGGGGAGGGGGGCACGGAGGGAGCACTAGCAGAGGCTCACCACAACGCATGGTTCCCTCATATTCATCTATTGACTCCCTTGTTCTAGGCAGCACAGACTCGGATGATTCTGATTATGAGGACGCTGACGAGTCTTAGTTGTATTTTACTTTTCATTATGTTCATCAAACATTATTGTACTCCATTTGGCCCGATTTTATATATGGTGTTTCTTTTGCACATGTGCCACAAGGATTTGGGGGAGAGAGAGAGAGAGAGAGAGAGAGAGAGAGAGAGAGAGAGAGAGAGAGAGAGAGAGAGAGAGAGAGAGAGGGAACATGTATCGTATCTCTTCAATATGGTTCATTATGGTTTCAGCAATGATTCAATATGGTTCAGTACAATTCAGTATGGTTTAGTATGGTTCAATATGATTCGGTATGCTTCCTTGTGATTTCAATTCGGTGTGTTGTGATCTTAGATGGATAGAGAGAGAGAGAAGGGGGGGAATGGAGAGAGAGAGAGAGAGAGAGAGAGAGAGAGAGAGAGAGAGAGAGAGAGAGAGGGATGGAGAGTGACACAAAGGGAACATGTGTGGTATCTATTCAGTATGGTTCATTATGGTTTCAGCCATGATTCAGTATGGTTCCTTGTGATTTCAATTCGGTTTGTTGTGATCTCATATGGATAGAGAGAGAGAGAGAGAGAGAGGGGGGGGGGGGGGGCAGAGAGGGAACTTGTGTCGTATCTTCAGTATGATTCATTATGGTTTCAGCCATGATTCAGTATGGTTCAGTACGATTCAATATGGTTCAATATGGTTCTGTATGATTCAGTATGGTTCCTTGTGATTTCAATTTGATTTGTGATCTCAGAGAGAGAGAGAGAGAGACGATGAAAAAAACGCCCGATTACATCTTATCTAAATCAATCTCCTTAACCTATTCAAACTACTTGCCAGCAGCCATATCAAGCTGTGCTTAGCTGGTTCACCATTCCATTAGAAGCATTTTGATTTCCATTTTCCTAAAAATTTTAATTTCAAATTCCCTTGAGTGAACTCTCTGGTGAAAGTGTCGCTGAGAACATCATTTGTTTGGCTCTTGAACTGAGGTAGTGGCAGTTACAAAGGTAGGAGCCAGACAAATACTATTCAACGTACTGTTATTGATGGAGAAAGTGAGTATTGCCAGTACATTTCTTACTCATTTTGACCTTGATAGATAGTAGATAGCCAATAAAACAATTTAGGGTTTTTCGGTAACGTTTAGTAGGGTTTGGCATGGTTCAATGTCCATTTCACTGCGTTTCAGTAAGGTTCAGTGCCAAATGTCCATTCAACAGCATTTATGGAATTTGTCACCCAGGTTTATGCAATTAATCAAGATTCCACCTAACTGCTTGTGGCAGACCATAACCCACTGGAAAATTGTCTATCTGCAATCCTCTAATTTTCCTCTCTCTGCTGATAACCATATTGGGTGGTTTTTAAAATTCTAAAAAATGATTCGCAACGGATCATTGTTTTTCTAGACAGCGATTCGGGGATCGCCATTCCAGATTCGTTAGTGCAACTATGGCACCTACTTTACCTTGTGAGCACAACTAGAGTCTCCTAGAAGTGAGTGACAAGCATCCTTCTTATGCATTGTAACTAAAGTTGAGACAATCGCTAAACATCGAGCCTGCAAGAAGACTTGAAAGAAAACAATGGAGCCAAACCACCCAACCAAGTATAAACCAAAGATCAGTCCACAACAGCTTCAACCTCAAGCCACAGTATGTGAATACAAGAAAAGAGAGAGAGAAAAGAGACAAGAATCTGCAAAATCCCAATATGTAGGAGGACAAGTTTCTACCAGTAGATATAGCCTACGGTAGCCTCTGCATGATGACATGCAACCTCCATGTTGTCTAGTATCACTAAGTCAGCTTTATAATCTCACTCACAGATTTGGTGATCTTATGAATTGAATTCTTCAATATCTTCAAAGTCAAATGATATAGTTGACAAGTTACGTGCACATAAACATCCCTAATTGGGCTAAATATGAAATGGAAACAGTCCATCTGATGTTGAAACTATCTGATAATCCTTGGAACCAGCAATAGCACAATGGTGCATTTTAGGTTTTAGGAGTAGAGGACTCACATGTGCAATTTTGTCTGCATCAATGATAGGCAAGCCTTGAATGTGGAGTTCTTTTGAGACTGTGCTTTTACCTGATGCTATCCCGCCAGTAAGCCCTATCAGCCGCATTTGAGCTAGCTGCCTCCAAAGGATTCAACCTGCAACAAACAAAACTGCACTTTACTATAGTCCCTTCAAGTTGAAACAATCTCATTGCAAATGTCTCACAAAAGAACATCTTCAATTGCTAGGTAGAACCCATATTTCCAACATGGCAATCATAATGCAATTGCCATAGCTAGCAAAAATTACATTAAAAAAAGGCTCATTGCTTCCATCAAAGGTGTTGAAGGGCTACAAAAATGAGATTCACTTAGAAATTTGCTACATGCCAATTCAGTTCAAAATTGAGAGCAAAAAGCTATTTCTTATGATTTTCTTTGTGGGTTTTATATAAGGCTGGAAACACCTTGTTCCTTATGGTAGAAAACTGCAACATCCAAGATCAGCAGCACAAAGCGATGTGTTGAAAGGACATTCAATCTTGCAAATTTTAGCCTACATTTGCGCTACCATACATGTAATGAAAAGCTGAACCGAAAGAACATAAATATAAACTCATCTTATATGGAGGCAATTTTGCAATTACTTTTTACATCGTCTTGACGCTAAAATGAAGAGGAAAAGCCCAACAAGAAATTACGCTTCAAATTTTCTGATTCTTCTAAATAACAAGCACCAAATCAACCTACTTGAGCTATTAAGGTGTTAGGCAGGTATATAAGGTGCCCTCCTAGTAACCACAGTGCTATGGTAAGAACAATATTATTATTAAAATTTACAACTATATTAATACTGGAGCAATGAATCACGAAAAGAAACAGCGATTCAAGACACAACCGATGAGATCGAGTTTGCCAATCACACACGAGCATCAAAGAGAAACTGGCTTGTTGTGAGCCTGCAAATCAGACTGTGTCTGCGTCTGACTGAACCCCTCTCTCTCACAGAGAAGAGACAGACAGACAGACAGAGGAGGAAAGCACAGAAAATTGTCAAGATAAAAGCCGACAACAAAAACCCACATCTAGTTTTGAGCGCAGGCAAGAGCAGTTAATTCATCGAAGCTGCAACAACAAAAAATATATACATATATAAACATGTGTATACCATCAGCAGCAGCAACTTCTCCACGAACACACATAGATCTTCTCTCTTTTTTGCTCCCTTTTGGCTCTCTCCCTCGCACTTCCCTTTTCCCTTCCCTTTCCTCTCTCCAACACCTCACTTTATTGCTATTTCTACTTCCCAAAACCCTAAAAATGTAACCTTAACCCTAAATCAACCCTAGCCCTAGATCTGAAATAACATTACTTCCTGATTGCACTTTGACTAAATTTCAAACTGCACATGAACGAATCAGAATCCAGTAATCGGCCGTCTCTATTTAGTTGGACAACGTATATTATACGGTATTTTTTTTATACGACATTCAAAATATACGACGCATTTGTCACGACAATACACGAAGCATAAACACAGAAACAAAAATTTCTTTGCTTTTGTTGTTGTTCGTTGTTGTTGCAGCAGCAGCGATCGCTCCTTGCTCTCACCTTTCCAAGCCTTCCGTGAGCCTTGGATCTAGATATATGTCAAGAGCTGCTTCAGATTCGCTACTCCATGTTTAGTTGTAATTTTTCTTCCTACCGCATTCACAACACTAGAATTCGAATTACCATTTTGTAAGTCGTCGATTTACCAGATCTCGAGGGGCAAGCGTTTCTCCACAGTGCCTTTTGCAGGATAACGAAGCGGAATACTACAATCGTGTCCGGTTCCCTTCTTGGCTTGGACAAGGGATGAGGCCTGCATTGTGGAATAACTTCCATGACGATTAACAACTGTTGGAGTATTTTAAAACAATGCCTACGAGAGCCAGACTCTGAATCAAGAATTTACGAGAGCCAGACTCTGAATCAAGAAATCATAGTAAGCCAAGATATTTTGAGATCAATGTTCTCGACGTATTAGATTTTTATATCCTGTGTAAATTGCTTAAAACCGTTCTGCTGGCCCGGAAATGAAGAAGAAAACCCATGGACCAACCTAAAAAACCTGTCGATTTCTGGCAGATACTAGGAACACACACAGGATTTAAGAGGTTCAGCATCGCCAACCAAAAAACAGAAAAACAGAGAGAAACCTCCAGGGCTACGATGTATTCATACGGTATACGATATTAAATGAGATAATTAAAAAAAAAAAGTGCTAACAACATCTAATAACGGGCCGTGAATGGCCCGTTATGAGATTTTGGGAGGGACTCTCCTAGGCCCGTTATCTGATACATTATTGCTATTTTCATGTGAAACCTTAAAAAAACCCTAAAAGATTAAAAAACAGGCCTCTCATTATCTCTCTTGCCCTTTTATACCTCTCCCTCTTTCTAACAACTTCTATTTCTATGAATTTCTAAAGTCACATGTTATCTCTCTAAAAATCTTGAAATGCACTTCATTTTTCTTGAAATTCACGTCATTTTCAAATGCACATGTCATTTTCAACCCATTTCAAATGCACTGCAAATGCCCTTCAAATAAGTTTTAGGGCAAACGTGGACCAATGAGGATAGAGAAAACCCTTTTTATCTATCATTGCCCACATTCTCTCTCAATCTCACATTCTCTATCTCTCTCCCAACAACTAAAAAACCGCTCTCTCGCTGGCTCGCTCGCAGTGTTTCTCTCTCTCAAACTTTCGAGATCGCGCTCTGTTTCTAAAACATTCTGTTTCTAGAACATTCTATGTTCTCCACGTCAACTACTCGTTAGGTGCCCATGAATGAAGTTTTAGGGCACACGTGACCCAATCAAAATTTCAAAATCGCCTTTTGTTTATAACAGCCTACATTCTCTCGTGAGGGTGGTTTCACATGGAGCCCTAATACTAAGTCCAAAAGGTCGTATACACGCTAGCCCCCACCCTCTTTGTTGCTTGCTTGCTGCTTTCGCCTATCGCCCCCTTTCAACGGCCCCTCAAACTTCCATGGAGTGCTCTAGAAAATAAGCAAAATATAAGAATGAAATCTACAAGTTTTCTCAAAAATCGATATAATTATATATTTGACGATTTTTTATACAAGCACATAAACCCTTTTATGAGTAAAAGTCTTAAAAAATTTTGAGAAGTTTTATCAAATGCAAGTTATTTGAGGATAACTCAAAGGAGGTTTCGAGAGCACTCCTTCCATGCCTTCAACCTTCACTTGCTCCCTTCAGGTGTAGCGCTTGCCCCCCTTCAACACCCTCTCCAATTTCAACCTTCAACCTTCAAATGCTCCCTTCAAGCGCTTTTGGCATTCAACCCCTCTTTTCAACAAGGTGCCCTTCCCAGGTTAGCCCATGCAGTTTGGTTGAGAAATTTATTGTCTGATATTTGATGAGAAAAAGTGATTGACTGATGAGAAATTCGTCAGATTCGCGAAACTTTCGCGAAGGCGAATCAAACACGACTCTCTTCAACTCAGATGGAGTTCAGATGCGACCGCTGGACACTGCCAGCTGAATCGCTCCTACAATCCTCCAAAGTGTAGTCAGTCACTGCTGATCTACGTTCATAAAATTAATGCAGCGTTCAACAAAGTTTCAACCAAAGTGCGAAATTCAAAATGAACAAGAAAACTCAGACATATGAAATATCAGCATAAGCATTCAACATCCAAGATTAGACACAACAAGAAAATAATCTATATTACTTTTCTCTAAATTTCTTCAAGCCCTGCATGTGAATCCACGCAGTGCGTTGGCGTGAGAGAAACACGGTTCTCTCAGGAGTAGTAGTCTTGTTTCACTAGCGGACAGTTGGATCTTCTGATCCTAGACAGAATTGTCTTCGCGCGCAGGCGGACATCTATTCTGTATATCGTCTTGATTGCTTACTAGCATCAGACTTCTTCACTCTGTTACACTTTGTGTATTCTGTTTTTATCTATATGTCAAGTATGATCCAGTAAGTACGGTCTCTCTGTGTAAATCTAAGATTAGAGGATTAAGCATCTACAACTAACCAGAGAATTACAAGAGTGACAGATTAGCCACGACCTAGGGAGTATCTGCTGACGTCATGCCATCAGATCAAATTAATGTACTTCTGGGTACTTGCGTGATCTTTGGTGGTACTCCTTGGGCCGTGAGCGCTGAACGAGTTTCGTTTACCTCGTCTGCCTTCTTCCGTACTAGACCGCGAAGGAATCTCGTTCGTGGATCTTTTGTGTTCGTGAACCGTTCGTCTTCATCTCCGTTGACTTTCGCAAAATTCTTTGTGTTTCATGTCTCCAGATGTTCGAGTTCGCGAACATCTTCGTCGGGCGCAATGTGCTTCGTTTTGGAATGAAACACATGATCTTTCGTTAGATGTACTGCAGAGGTGTTGTCCATCTGCAAGACCAGAGGCTCGTTCCTTGTTTCGCCCAATTCGTCTAGGAATTGCCTTAGCCAAATTATTTCGTTGGCCATCTTCGCTGCTGCTACGTACTCTGCTTCACAGGATGACTGGGCTACAATGGTCTGCTTCTTGTTGACCCAGAAAACTGCTGCTCCTGATGCGATGGTGCATCCTCCTAAGATGCTTTTACAATCATCCTTGAGAGATGCCCAGCTAGCATCGTTGTAGGAAAGTATCTTGAAACCTGCACCATGACTATAACACAAGCCATAATCTCTCGTTGATTGAAGATATTGCAAAAAGAATTTCACAATCTTCTAATGTGTCGAGTCTGGATTCGTACAGAATTGGCTCATCCTGAATACTGCATAGGCAATATCAGGACGTGTGTTGTCTGCAAGGTACATCAGTGATCCTATCAGCTTCCTGTAAGACGTGAGCTGCATCTGTTCTCTCTCTTCCTCAGTCCTTGGACAGTCATCATTCGTTAGCACCGTCCCTGCGAGCATTGGAGTGTTCGCTCCTTTGCAGTTCAGCATCCCAAAGTCCTCTAGGATCTTCTGGGTGTATCTGGACTGGTGAAGGTATAACTTACCTCCCTCATAGTCCCTCTCAATTTTTAAGCCTAGGTAACACCTGGCTTCTCCCAGATCCACTATCTAGAAATGTTTCGAGATGTCTGTCTTCACCTCAACAATTAGCTGCTCACTCCTGCAAAGTATCAGAGTGTCGTCCACATATACAGCCACTATGATGATCTACCCATCTGTAATTTTGACATATACATTGGAGTCAGCCAACAGAGGCTTGAATCCTAATGATTTCAGGGCTTGATCTTTCTTCTTGTACCATTGTCGGGTTGACTGTTTCAGACCGTAGATGCTTCTATGCATTCTGCATACATAGTCAGGAAGTGAATTCGAGACGAATCTTGGGGCTTGATCCATGTAGACCTCTTCGTCTAATTCGCCATGCAAGAAGGCTGTTTTCTCATCCACAATGTGGATCCTGAGGTCATAAGCTGCTGCATATGCAAATAATAGACGTAGGGACGAATGTTTGACAACAGGAGAGAAGGTTTCAGAATAGTCAATACCGTATCTTTGAGAGAAACCCTTCGCTACTAGTCTTGCCTTGTATTTCATCACATTCCCATCTGGTCCGTATTTGAGCTTGAAGACCCATTTGCATTGGATAGTCTTGCGCTTATGTGGTAATGGCTCCAATGTCCATACCCGGTTCTTCCCCATGGACTCCATCTCTTCGTTCATGGCTTGAATCCATCTGTCCTTTTCTGGACTTTCAATCGCCTCCTCAAATGTCTGTGGTTCGTCACTGAACCCACAGAATTCTTCTGCTGTGGAAGCTGAGCTACCTGGCACGTATCTTGTTGGTGCTCTTCGTGGTCTTGTCAACCTTCTGGGAGATCCTCTTGGAACAGCTATGCCTTTGCCCTTGTCTGCTCTGCTCAGTCCGAAACCATCTTGGTTTACAGGAACTGCGGCGACAAGTTGCCTCTCAAATTTTTCTTCTTCAGATTCATCGCTCGAATGAGAGACGACTCAAAAATCTTTGTTTTCATGTTTGTCTGCTGCTCCCTCTATCACTGGTGGCAGGTCATAGTATTGTCTCTCCAGAACTTCGTAGTTGATAGGATCTTCGTTGGCCATAGTCCTGCTCTCGTCGAATTTGACATCCCTCACTATTTTCACAGTGTTCGTGTCTGGCATGTAGACTCTGCAGTATGATGAATTATTGTGATAACCTACCAGAAATCTCTACTCGGCTTTCTCATCAAGCTTCTTTCGAAGCTTATCAGGAATATGTGCATATGTTGCACAGCTAAATATTCTGATGTGAGATAGGTTGGGCTTTCTACGCCACCATAGCTCATGTGGTGTCGTGTGAAGAACATCAGATTTGCATGTCCTGTTCTGGATGTATGAGGTTGTAGCTACTGCTTCAGCCCACAGTGCCCTTGGAGCTTTCGAGTAGGCCATCATGCATCTAGCTGCTTCCATTAGGGTCCTGTTCTTTCGTTCAACAACACCATTGTGCTGTAGTGTGTAGGCTGCAGTTCTTCTGTGAATGATACCACGATCATTGCAGAAGTCAGTGAAGCGATTCGAGATATATTGGCCACCTCGATCCGTTCTGATCTGCTTCACCTTGTTGCATGTACATCTCTCTGCCGCCCAATTCATGTACTTTGTGAATTTATCGAGTGCTTCAGATTTATTCTGAATAAAATACACTCTGACAAACTTGCTATAATCATCAGTGAAGGTTATATAATATTTCAAATCTCCTACTGAGATCACATTGAATGGTCCACAGATGTCAGGATGCACTAGCTCCAAAATCTTGGTCGTTCTGTAGGAGTCTTTGACGAATGGAGTGCGCGACATCTTGCCTTTCAAACATGCATCACAGGTGGTAAAACTGGTTGCATTCGAGATGCTGACCCCTGTTATCGCTCCATGATGACTTGTCTGGTAAAGTGCCATTGAGTTCATGTGGCAGAGTCTTCTATGCCACAGAGTGTCTGGCGAGTCGTCATGGGTCTGATGCATCTGAACTTCAGGTAGGGGCACCTTCAGATGATAAGGGTTGTCTTTCCTTCTGTCTTGAGCTATGAGAGTGCTGGTGCTAGCGTCAATCACGTTGCATGCTTCGTTAAAAAACGTCACACGCATCCCTGCATATGCTATTCTTGCTATAGAAAGCAAGTCTTGCTGCAGGGTTGGCACGAACAGAACATCTTCGAGTCGTTTGTCTCTGCCATTGGTGTTGAGCCACAATGAACCAATGTCGTTCACTTGATGTCTAGATCCATCTCCAAGAACTATGAATCTTGAGGTATCTGCACTTCTGAAATCAGACATTATTCATCTTGATGTCACAAAGTGTGAGGTGGCTCCTGAATCTAGGATCACCTCATGTGTGTCAGACGTTGATGCTGCACACACATCTTCACAGATGTAGGCGGTCGAACAATTTCTATTCGTTCTTTCTTTGCCCATTTTCGAGCTCTCGGGCTCCTCAACATAGGAAGAACTATTGTTGTTCTCCTGTCTGTTCTGTGCTGATCCGTTTCTTGGGTTTTGGCGGCAATCCATGGATGCATGACCCTTCTTATGGCAATGGATACACTCAATCTTGGGATTGAGCCAGCAGGTATCTATTGTATGCCCGTCTCTTCTGCATCTCACACAGGTCTTCTTGTCTGTATCTTTGGTCTTCCAGTTGCTCTTGCTGGTCCCCTCTGCTTGCTGGTCACAATCCTGCCTCTGATTCGACTCCCTCTTAGGCTTGAATTATTTCTTGGATTTTCTCTGTTGCCGTAGACGGCCTGGTCAGAACCATCCTTGTGATCAAGGCGTTCTCTAGTCTCAACTTCCTCTCAAATCTCGACAATCGCCTTTTCGAAGTTCATGGTAGGATCTTTCGTGAGAAGGGTTCATGTCATCTGGAAAGATCTGGGTAAGGCTCTCAACAGGTACGTGAGCTGCTTCTCAACTGATACTGCATTCTCTGCTCCAGAGTTGTGTAGAGATAGAAACAGATCCTTCATCTTTCTCACGAAGGAGGTGAGGTCTTTTCCATCCCATTGTAGATTTGTCAGCTGATCTTCCAGCATCATGATCTGACCTCTTGATTTCGTCTGAAATCTTGTGAGCAGTGCATCCCACATCTCCTTAGCTTTGGAGAGTGTAGCCAGGTCAAGTGTAAGGCTATCTTTGATGGAAGATGATAGCAAGGCTACTGCCTTATCTTTTTTCTCCCTCCATTCACGTAGCTCCTTGCCTCTTGTCGTAGGCATTTCTTCTGTGCCATCCACCCAGGGGAAGAGTCCTTCGCCCTTGAGTATCAAAGATGTGTTAACTTTCCAGTCTAGAAAGTTAAATCCTGAAGAGTCGAGTATCATGTAGATCTTGCTTTGCATGCTGCTGATTGAAGCCATTGCTTCTTGAAGTCTGTTTCCTTGTTGATGGGTGATTATCTGAATGCTTGGCCTCCTGGATCTGATAGCTTCTCGGCTATGTCAGAATATGACAGGATAACCTGCTCAGATACCACTAATGAGAAAAAGTGATTGACTGATGAGAAATTCGTCGAATTCGCAAAACTTTTGCGAAGGCGAATCAAACACGACTCTCTTCAGCTCATATGGAGTTCAGATGCGACCGCTGGACACTGCCAACTGAATCGCTCCTACAATCCTTCAAAGTGTAGTTAGTCACTGCTGATCTACGTTCATAAAATTAATGCAACGTTCAACAAAGTTTCAACCAAAGTGCGAAATTTAAAATGAACAAGAAAACTCAGACATATGAAATATCAGCATAAGCATTCAACATCCAAGATCATACACAACAAGAAAATAATCTATATTAATTTTCTCTGAATTTCTTCAAGCACACATCCACGCAGTGCGTTGGCGTGAGAGAAACACGGTTCTCTCACGAGTAGTAGTCTCGCTTTACTAGCGGACAATTGGATCTTCTGATCCTAGACAGAATTGTCTTCACGCGCAGGCGGACATGTATTCTGTATATCGTCTTGATTGCTTACTAGCATCAGACTTCTTCACTCTGTTACACTCTGTGTATTCTGTTTTTATCTATATTTCAAGTATGATCCAATAAGTACGATCTCTTTGTGTAAATCTAAGATTAGAGTGGTTAAGCATCTACAGCTAACCAGAGAATTACAAGAGTGAGATTAGCCACGACCTAGGGAGTATATGCTGACGTCATGCCATCAGATCAGATTACTGTACTTCTAGGTACTTGCGTGATCTTTGGTGGTAGTCCTGGGGGCGTGAGCGCTGAACGAATGTCGTTTACTTCTACTGTCTTCTACCGTTCGAGGATCATTGAATGTGACTGGATAATTTCGATATCTACAAGCAAGTTCCTCAGCCAAATTGCCTCCTTGGTAGCATTTGTCGCATCTATGTATTCTGATTCTGTGGAGGATAATGCTATTGAGGTCTGTATTTGGCTGTTCCATGAAATTGGCCCTTGATAGAATAGGAACACAAATCCAGAGGTCGATTTTCTTGTGTCAATATCTCCTGCCCAATCTGCATCTGTGTAGCCCTCTAGAATGTTGGCAGATTGGCTGCCTTCATAGCAAATACTGAGGTGTTTTTGTAGCTTGGACATACTTCATGACTTTCGTGAGAGCCTTCCAATGGACTGGACCTGGATTTGAAAGAAATTGGCCGAGAGAGCTGATTGAGTAAACAAGGTCGGGTCGAGTGCAGAGCATAGCATACATCAATGAACCGATTATGGAATGAATGGATACCGCTTTATTTCCTCCTTCTCTGACTCGGATTTTGGACATTGCTCCTTTGACAGCTTCAAACCAGGGTCGAGTGGAAAGTGGCTCGGTTTGCACTCGGCCACTCCATATTTCTTCAACACATTGGTGAGGTATCTCTGCTGGGTGGTGAAAATCTGTCTGTTGGGTCGAATTCAAAAAATGTGAATTCCGAGACAATAATGTGCAAGACCCATATGATCTGTCATCTTGTATTCCTGCACTAACATGCATTTGATATCCTTCAACAAATTCAGATTATTACTGAATAGTAAAGTATCATCAACATATAGAGTAATGATGATGAAAAAATCCAATACAGACTTGAAATAAACATTCGAGTTTGCTGATTTTAGGATGAAACCATTCTTGATTAAGAAATCATTAGTTTTCTGAAACCACGCTCTTGGAGATTGTTTCAGACCATACAAAGCTTTATGAATTTTGCACACTAGGTGCTCCTTACCCTTTAGCTCATATCCTTTTGGCTGGAACATGTAGATTTTCTCTTCAATGGTGCCATTGAGAAATGCAATTTGGACGTCCATTTGGTAAACTTCAAGGTCGGTTGCAAGTGCATAGGAAAGAAGTAAACGAATTGAAGCATGCTTTACCACAGTACTAAAGGTTTTTGAATAATCCAGATCTGGAATCTGGGAGAAGCCTTTGGCTACCAATCTGGCCTTGTATCGATTTATTTTCCCCTCACCATCATACTTCACTTTGAACAACCATTTGCATGGGATCAGATTTCGATCCTTTGGCAGCTCAGTTACAGTCCACGTTTGATTCTCAATCAAAGAATCAAATTCTACGTCCATGGCTGCTTTCCACTGGTCAGCATCAAGTGGTGACATTGCCTCATGAATTGTGTTTGGTTCCTACACAAAATAGCACTCCGGATCATCCATGAATCGGGATGGAGGCTGTCTGGATCGACTCGATCTTCTGGGTTGAAATTCAATCCTTTGGTGTTGTTCGATATGTTGAGATCTTGACTCATTTTTCGATTCAGTATTGATTTTCTGATTTTTGATCCCTGAGTTATTTTTTATACTTGGATCAGAATTTGATTTTTAGATCCTAGAATCTAATTTTGACTGTTCGATCCTTGGGTCAGATTTGTTTGGAGCTTTTCCCTTATGGTCGAAAAATTGGTCTTCCATGAATATGACATACCTGCTCGTGAAGGTCTTCTGATTTTCTAGGTTATAGAGTTTGTATGCCTTGTGATCTGGGGAGTAGCCAATGAAAATCAATTTCCTGCTTTTGTCATCCAGTTTCGTTTTCAGATCTTTAGGGATCAGAGCATAGGCAATGCATCAAAACACTCGAATATGTTTGAGTGATGGTTTTGATCCAGTCCACACCTCATAAGGTGTCTTTCCATTCGGGGCCTTAGTGATGGATTGATTCTGCAAATAGACAGTCGTAGTTTGTTGATGTATTCCGCAGGCCCTGCAAAATTCTTTGAACTCAGTGGAGATGTATTCTCCCTGTCCATCAGAACATATAGCTTTGATTTTTCTCTAGGTCTGATTTTCTGCAGATGCCTTGAACTGCTTGAAGAATCTGCAAGTATCAAATTTATTCTTCAAAAAGTAAGTAGCAGTTCTCCTTGAAAATCATCAATAAAAGTCAGAAAGTAAAACGCTCCCCATGTGAAAGAAGTCTGCATTGGGCCACAAAGGTCACTGTGTACAAGATCTAACAAATCTTTAGAAGTATGAATAGAATCTGAAGTTAATGGACTTCTACTTGTTGATAATATAACTTTCCATGGAGAATCAGATTTGCTAATAGAAGGAAGATCTTGCACTATGACTTGACGTTTGCTAGATACTCTTAAAGTTTAAATGGCCTAATCTGAAATGCCACAACAAATGATTTGATTCAGAAGTAGAAATAAGAGCTTGACTACTAGTAGAATAACAGTGACTTAATTTGTAAAGGTAGCCACATCTTCTACCATAAGCTAGGACTTTCCTAGACTTGTCAAGAATAGTACAGCCCTTTGTATTGAATTTGACCCTACGACCAGAATTAGTGATTCTTCTTATAAAAAGTAGATTCTTTGTAAGATTTCGAATATACAGAACATTGGACAACAATTAACAACACCTCCCTTCACCTTCAATGGAATGTGTTGAGTTGTCTCCAAGCTGCACAACTCTAGTATGGGTGAAAGGTTTGTAGTTTAGGATCCAGTCCCGATGATGGGTCATGTGCTGAGTTGCTCCAGAGTCCAGGTGTGAAAGATTTCAGATCCTTAAGATCCAATCTACTTGAATGATCTTTGGTTAGAAAGAGAAATACACTACCAATTTCACCAATGTAGAAAAATCAGCACCTACACACAATTTGAGATGCAAACACTAATAGAACTTGATCAAACTTGAATGAAATGATTATGTACTATTGCTGTCTGTACAAAACCAGAAAGCTACTATATTTCACACGTGTGGATCCAAAAATAACAAATATAGATCATTCTACACATAAAATTGCAAGCAATCACCAAGATAGTGCACCAATGGATAGTAGAACCCAAGAGAACCATGTATAAGCATGAAATGAGATAGAGAAGAGAGAAGATGACTCTCTCCATGAGTTACATCCTTTTATAACAGGTCCAAACCCTATTTGGCCACTTGGCTTTCCCACCAAAATGCTAACCCTACCAATTTTAGGTCTAGATTCAATGTACCCAACTTATTCAAATTGAATCTACTCAAACTCGCATTCTATCTTTCCCACACTTTCAAAAAGTGTTTATTCAAATGAAATTTAGACTAATGAACTTTGAAAAGTCAACCTCTAAGTCTAAAACAAGTTTTGGCCTCAATATGCCAAATATGAAAATATTGCAAAATGTGATGAAACTAGTTGAATCTTTCACACTCCCTCTTCAACTAGTTTTAACATAGACTTTGATAATACTCCAAGTGAGGTCCTATTCTTCATGAACAAGTCTTTTCCCAATGCTTTGGTGAAGATATCAGCTACACATTCCCTTGAAGACACATGTTGACGCTCCACCTCCTTTGCAATGACTCGCTCCCTCACAAAATGATATTGTATCTCAATATGCTTGTTCCTAGCATGAAAGATAAGATTGGATGCCATTCTTTGGGCTGATTGATTGTCACAAAAGATGACTGGGCTCTCTGAAAAATCCAACAAGTGAAGATCCTTGATCATCCTCTTGATCCATACCATCTCCTTTGTGCAATGTGTAAGAGCTTTGTACTCGGCCTCACTAGATGACAATGAGATAGTGGCTTGTTTCTTTGACATCCATGATATAGCTCCATCACCTATGAAAATACAATAAGAACTAATGGATTTCCTATCCATTCCATCTCCAGCATAGTCTGAATCTGAAAATCCAAAAAGATTAGGTGATGATCCCTCATACAATATGCCAAAATCTCGAGTTCCAACGATGTACCTCAAAACTCGCTTTCCTAGATTCCAATGCTCCTCACTAGGATCTTGCATGAATTGACTCAATCTTCCAACACAATAGCTTAGATCAGGTCTAGTATTGGTTAGATAGATGAGTGAACCAACTAGCTTTCTATAGAGAGTAATGTCCTTGAAGGATCTTTCATTACCTCTTATAGTAAGCTTTACATGAGACTCCATAGGTGTATCAATAGCTTTTGCATCTACCATATGAAATCTTTCTAGAATAGAATTAGCATACTTCTCTTGACAAATGAAAGTAGATTGAGAAGATCCAATGACTTCTATTCCTAAAATGTAATGCAAATTACCAAGATCATGCACCTCAAACTCCTTCTTAAGAGCATTATTGATATCCTCCACATCTTGATTGTCTCCACCACTCAAGATGATATCATCCACATAGATTAGCAAGATGGTAACATCATTTCCAGCAAACCTATAATAAAGTGAATGATCATACTCACTCATAGCAAAGCCTTGAGAGAGTAAAAAAGTGTTAAGCTTAGCATATCAACTCCTTGGTGCTTGCTTAAGGCCATACAAACTCTTTTGTAAAAGACACACATGATTTGGCTTTGTTGATGAGATGTAGCTCTCGGGTTGCTCCATGTATACTTCCTCCTCAAGATCGCCATTCAAGAATGCATTTGAAATGTCCATTTGCCATAGATCCCATCCATAAAGTGTAGCAAGTGAAATGATGACTCGAATGCTTACCATCTTTGCCACGGGTGCAAAGGTCTCATCATAGTCAATTCCTTGTTGTTGAGCATATCCTTTTGCCACTAACCTTGCCTTGTACTTGTTGATAGATCCATCTTGGTTTGTCTTCACCTTGAAGATCCATTTGCATCCAATAGCTTTCTTGTCCTTAGGCAACTCCACCAATCTCCATGTTCCATTCTTCATAAGAGCTTGATACTCAAGATCCATTGCTTGGATCCACTCCTCTTCTTTCCTTGCTTGATCTACACTTGTAGGCTCATCCAAAGAGGTTAGGAAAGCAACATAATTTCCAGAAACTACTTGCTTACCCTTTTGATCATATGTGAGCCTTGAAGGTACTTGTCTTTCTCTTGATGTTCTCCTTGGCTGTTGACTTGATGAAGGTCCATCATCACCACCATCCAAAGTAGGATCCTTCTCATCAACATCAAGAATGTTAGAACCATCTACTTTACCATCAATCATGCTTGAAGACACCTTTGGAATGTTTCCCTCATCAAAAATGACATCTCTACCAACAATCACTTTGTTAGTAGAAGGAATGTAAACCTTGTAGGCTTTACTCACCTCACTATATCCAACAAAAATACCTCTTCTTGAAGATGGATCCTCCTTGGTCCTATCATCAAGAGTAATGTTGACATAGCATGTGCATCCAAAGGTTCTTAGAAAGTTGAAACTCGGCCTCCTCTTGAATAGCATCTCAAAAGGTGTCCTTCCATCCAAAATAGCACTCGGCCACCTATTGCACAAGAAATTGGCACACAACAAAGCTTGATCCCAAAATGGTTTGTCAAGATTAGCACTTAACCTCATAGCTTTAGCACTTTCACATAAAGTTCTATTCTTCCTTTCAGCCACTCCATTTTGTTGTGGGGTCCTTGATGTTGTATACTCCCTCTTGATCCCATGCTCATCACAAAAGGCCTTGAACTTGTTAGATATGTACTCACCAACATTGTCACCTCTCAAGCACTTGATCTTTGTGGAAAATTGGTTCTCCCTTGCATTCTTGAACTTGACAAAGACATCATACACTTCATCCTTGCTCTTTAGTAGATAGATCCAACAAAATCTACTAAAATCATCAATGAATGTTACATACATCTTAGCTCCACTATTGCTAATTGTAGTAAATCCATGAACATCCGAATGTACAAGTTGAAAAGGCTTTGTAGATCTAGAAATAGATCTAGTATAAGGTAGTCTATGTGACTTAGACAAAGCACAAGACTCACAAACATGCTTGTCATTACTTAAGGAACTTGGAAGACCAATCACAACCTTCTTCCTTGCCATTACCTCCAATGACTTGAAGTTGAGGTGTCCCATCCTTTTGTGCCAAACCTCTCGAATAGAAATTTGCTCCCTTGCAACACATCCAACTTGGTTAGCAATAACACAAGCATCAAGTTTGAACAACTTCCCTTGCCTTTTACCTTTTCCAATCAAGACATCCTTCCTTTTGATCAAACAAGCATCTCCATCAAACTCCACCTTGAGGCCCTTACTTAGCATTTGACTCACACTAAGCAAATTCTTGGTAATAGATGGAATAAACAAGACATCATCCAAATGAACATTCCTATTTGTAGAGAGAGAAATAGGAATTGTGCCAATCCCTTTGATTGCACACTCACCATCATTGGCCATGTAGATCACCCTCTTGTCATCTCCATATGCCAACAAAGAAGTGAAGTACTCTTTGTGAAAGGTCATGTGTGAACTTGCTCCACTATCAATCCACCAAGGATCTAGATCTCCATCATTAGCAAGCATACATGAAGACATCACAAAAGCATAGAAGCACTTGAGCTTTGATCTATCCTTATTTTTGCCACTTGAAGAAGCATCCACTTGATCTTGCCCTTTAGACCACTTGCTTTTGGTTTTGCCCTTGAATTTGCCCTTTGTGAATATAGCATCCTCTTGAAGTGTCGATGTAGATCCACCTCTTGCTTGAAGCCTATATTCCTCATTGATCAAGATCTCTTGAAGATCCATCAAACTTGGCAAAGTCTTTTGAATAGCAATACTTTGAACAATGTTAGCATGAGCATCCAACAAGCCATTAAGAATCACTTGAATAAGCTCTCCTTCCTTAATGCTTTCATCTATGCAAGCTAACTCATCATTCAATGCTTTCATTCTCAAAACAAAAGTACTTGGACTTTCTTCATTCTTTTGCAAACAGGAAAAGATTTGCCTTCTTAGAGTCAACACTCTAGAAGTAGACTTGGATTCATAAAGCTTCTTCAATGAATTCCAAGCTTCCAAAGATGATGTGCACTTACCAACTTCCTTGAGAAGTTCATTGGTAACATTCATCTTTATCATGTGTAGAGCCTTCTTGGCCCTCTTGTCATACCTCAATTGATCTTGTTGTGTTGTTGGTCTCTCCTTCAAACCTACAACAATATCCAAAACATCATTCATCTCAAGAAGTGACTCCATCCTCACTTTCCATAATGAATAGTTACTTGAGGTAAGCCTATCATTGGCTTCCAACATGACTCCAATTGAGGTTGCCATGTAGCAATGACCCGATCTTCTCTTTCAACCTGTTTCAATGCACAAAGTACTCCTTTGAACAACAACAAATGCTTTCAAAAGAAACCACCAAGATTTGAAACTATCTCACAAATTCTCTTCTAGCACTTATCCAAGCAAATCAACACATAGAATCATGGAATATTGATCAACCTATGATCTATCCTCAATCTAATGACTTTTGCCACTTCCTAAGATTGAAACACACTCAAATGAAGTCCAGCAACCTCACTATCTAGTAATCCAATCAAAATTAGGGTTTTGACAAAATCACAAAAAATTGACTATTCCAGATCTACATGCAAATGCTGAAAAATTGATATGCAATCTATAAGCCACCACTTAGGCTGAACCAATGATCCAAAAATCGGCCAAATCCAGCATGTGAATTCAAAAAACGAAATTGAACAAGTATATTGACTTATTTAGTGTTTTGATCTACAAAAGATCCAATCTACAAAAGCAAAAAATCAGATTTTGGTGTAGAATCCTCTCTAGCATGCTCTAGACTTGATATCTTCACCAAATCATTGATAGATCTGATTTCCTCCTTCATAACCTGAAACACAAGCTCTGATACCATGTGAAAGATTTCAGATCCTTAAGATCCAATCTACTTGAATGATCTTTGGTTAGAAAGAGAAATACACTACCAATTTCACCAATGTAGAAAAATCAGCACCTACACACAATTTGAGATGCAAACACTAATAGAACTTGATCAAACTTAAATGAAATGATTATGTACTGTTGCTGTCCGTACAAAATCAGCAAGATACTATATTTCACACGTGTGGATCCAAAAATAACAAATATAGATCATTCTACACATAGAATTGCAAGCAATCACCAAGATAGTGCACCAATGGATAGTAGAACCCAAGAGAACCATGTATAAGCATGAAATGAGATAGAGAAGAGAGAATATGACTCTCTCCATGAGTTACATCCTTTTATAGCAGGTCCAGACCCTATTTGGCCACTTGGCTTTCCCACCAAAATGCTAACCCTACCAATTTTGGGTCTAGATTCAATGTACCCAACTTATTCAAATTGAATCTACTCAAACTCGCATTCTATCTTTCCCACACTTTCAAAAAGTGTTTATTCAAATGAAATTTAGACTAATGAACTTTGAAAAGTCAATCTTTAAGTCTTAAACAAGTTTTGGCCTCAATATGCCAAATATGAAAATATTGCAAAATGTGATGAAACTAGTTGAATCTTTCACTCCAGGTACAAGCAATTGATATCCTGAAAATTTTCGACCCTAGTCATAAAGGCAGCTTCATCCTCTTCTTCATGTTGGATCGAGTTACTGGTTGAGGCAACATTTGCTTGGAACTGCTTCTTCTTTTCATTGTTGTACAATCCTTAATGAGATGACCAGTCCTTTGTACATAAGTTTTACAGATATTTTGTAGGATGTTACGTTTAAAAGATGGATAATAAAATTTAAGATTCATCGATAATTCTACAACACTTTAATTATCATATTGAATAATTGTTGGCGCATTTTGTTTGAGGCCAATATTGAAGAAACAAAATGTTTCTGATTACAAAGCCTTGCTAGCCTTCAGCCCTTCGCCTGACAAAGATGTTCGCAAACTTGAACATCCGGAGACATGAAACACGAAGAGTTTTGCGAACGCGATAGTCAACGGAGACGAAGACGAACGGTTCGCGAACAAAGTGCCATTGCACTATCTCTGAGTCCAAGATTCCACTCCCAAAGTAAGCATATTGCACTATCTCAGAGAGAAAGTGCAAAGCAAGAAAATCTCTTTGGTTTATTGTAGGACAGAGTTACAGGCAGCAAATTACTTTACCAAGGCTCTAACAAAGGAGCATCATCTCATATTTAACAACCTAATAAATCTAAAGATAAAAAATTTTCAGGATCCACATTGAGGGGGAGTGTTGAAATTCATGCTCAACTATCTTTGAAAAACACAAAAAAGAAGGAAACTAGTGCAAGTCAACATGAAAAAACAAAAATCGTCATGGTTGTTGGATTCAATAAATGTAAGCTATGTGATCACAAGTTATAGTTCTAGTTCTCATTTTTGCTTTGTTAACACTAAAAAGATATTAGTCATGAACATCTGATGTCTTATCATGTGTCCTTAACTTGAGATGGTTCGATGAAAAGAATGGCATGTGGTTTCATGAACCTATCTATCTAGTTGGTCGAGAGATTGTTGTTAAATGAAAATTCACAACAATTTTTGCACAATAACGAGAACCACCCTAAGTAGTCATGTCAATCATGTGAGCTGGTTGTCACAATTGAAAAAATGTGGACATTTCACTACTATAGAAATTGATTTTAGCAACAAATAATTTGGTCCCCAACAAACATCACTTTGGTGTACTTTGTGACATTTATTTCCATCGAAAAAAAAACAAACAAACAAACAAACAATTGAAATGAAACAAGCATCACCACCAAACTTTACCATGTATTCTTTCTCTATCATTTGACCAACACTTAACAAATTCTTTGAAAGTGAAGGAATGTAAAGAACACCATCAAGTCTTGCTTTCCTATTAGTAGAAAGACAAATAGGAATTGAACCAATACCTTCAATCACACACTCACCACCATTGGCCATGTGAATCACTTTCTTGGCTCCATCATAAGTGAGCAAAGAAGTAAAGAACTCCTTGTGACTAGTCATGTGTGAACTAGCTCCACACATGACCATCATGTTCTGAAGAATAATTGAAATTATCGTTGTCACCAAAGAAAGTTTCAAAATTAGGCATAGCATTAAAATCAAAAGTTTCCTCAAAAATACTTTTTTTTGTTGCATTAGCTTGCAACACAAGCAACCACCATGTTGGAATGGATTTGGACATAAAGAATAAGCATGAACATTTAGAGTTTCAATATTCACCAAAAAAAAACATCTCAAACATAATAAAACTTTTGAAAGAAATTCAAATATGTATTTTATTATATAAAATTATCTACCTGCTCACAATGGCTTGGAAGAACGAGTGTGTAGATGTGAGAATTTTGTTTAACTTAACTATATATGGTGCATTTGAATCCAATCTTATTGTTGTGTGTGGCCCTCACCAATTTTTACTTGGAACCATTTTACATCAAATCAAATAATTTTAAGAGATATGAAGTTTTACTGACAAGTTAGGTTAGTAGTGAAAAAATGCTTTTCTAATAGATAAGAGGTGAAGGAGGACTAATCTTTTATAGATCTAGCCTCAATGAAGTCGAGGATTTCTAAAACCAAGATCTGGTTGGAAAACAAGGGATTTTGACAGTATATTAGGTTGTTTTCAAAAAATTTGAGTAGGGTCACAGACCTCTATTTTTGGAACTGATTGTTTGATTCCCATCGAAATAACAAGTTCTACTCTTGTATTAGAACTCATTTCTGCTACACCCACCGATTTTTGAAATGGTATCAGAGCTTGTGGTTCAGTAATCCGCATTTCCATGTAGGTGGTTAGTCTTGTTTCTATCAAGACATCGCTTTGAAAGTGCGCAACTAGTAGTTTTTCGATATCGTTGTCTCTATCAGTGACCTCGCTCTCTTCACCAGAATGGATCCATCTTCTAGTTCATCTCTCATTGACAAAATCGATGGAGAGAACTACCATATCTGGAAGTTCAAGATGAAAGTTGTACTACTTGCCAAAGAATTGTGGGACATCGTTGATAACACAAAGGTCAATGATGCAACCAAAATCACCAAATGGAAACAGAGGGATGGCAAGACATTTGCCTTGATTACTCTAAAAATTAAGACTCTCAAATCAGCCATATTCGAACTGCTCTGACCGCTAAGGACTGATGTAGACCGGTATTTTAAACCATCTCAACACATTCAAAAATCCATGGAACAGATGACTGCAACCGGCTCAGTCATTGAAGATTTTGATGTAGTAATAACCTTACTATCGAGTCTATATGAAGCCTTCGAAACCTGGGTCACAATGATTTTGAACCAGTAGCATCTCACTCTATCAAGAGAGTCATTTTGATGCTTCTTCAACCAACGAGGTTGGCTCAGTTGGTTAGCTTGACATCCAAAGTTTGTTTGGTCTCAGGTGAGAGAGAGAGAGAGAGAGAGAGAGAGAGAGAGAGAGAGAGAGAGAGAGAGAGAGAGAGAGAGAGAGAGAGAGAGAGAGAGAGAGAGAGAGAGGGGGGGGGGGGGGGAGAGAGAGAGAGATTTAATTAAGATTTAGGGTAGTAGATGAATAGATTGTGTGTGTGTGTGTGTTTGTGTTTAACATTTTGCATTGATTTAAAATTTAAGATGAGAGAGAGAGAGAGAGAGAGAGAGAGAGAGAGAGAGAGAGAGAGAGAGAGAGAGAGAGAGAGAGAGAGAGAGAGAGAGAGAGAGAGAGAGAGGCGGAGAGTTGGGTGGGTGAGAGGGAGGAAGTGTGTATGTGTTGTGTTTTGCATCACTCCATTTGTATGTTGTTTGAAGGTTTAGAATAAAAATTGACATAGCTAGTCTCAAAATGGATGCTCCAGGATATAGAGGAGTGTCTGCCTCTTTGCACAATAGAATCTCGTCTTCATCCATCTCAAATTGGTCGTGATCTCTGTTTTCATTAGAAGATGCATGCATATCATCATTCTCATTTGTTTCAAAGTAAGATTCAAACATGTTGTGCATTGCTTTATCATGTTGCACCTCATTATCATAATCATTAGAATCAAGTTGATTACTCTTTTTTCCAATTGTGTTGCCTCTTCAATTTGTTTCATTCTTTGTTTTCTCATGTCTATCAAAACTTGACGTTGATTGTAACTAAACACGGATGGATCAACTCTGTGGAATGGCATTCAATGTGTTAAATTCTAAATCAATGCAAAATGTTAAACACACACACACACACACACACACACACACACACACACACACACACACACACACACACACACACACACACATACTATCTTAAATAATTCTAACAATCTATTATAAACACTATCAAAAATCAATCTATTATACAAGACCATTCAAAACCATTTTAAATCAATGTAAAATTAAAACACACACACACACACACACACACCTCTATCTATCTCTTTCTATCTTTCACACTCTCTATCTCTTCTCAAAATAAACAAACAAACACCAACCTCAAACAAACAAACAAAAAGAAAAACAAACAAAAATCAAGCACCAACCTCAAACACTGATCTTGAAGCACCTTCAAGCACTGATCTTCAAGCCCTCAAGCACTAATCTTCAATCGCCCTCAATCGCGCCAATGATGCTCCAACCTGCAAAAAACAGAGTGAGAGAGAAGGCGCTGGATCGCGATAATTCGAGGATTGAAACAGCCGTTGGAATCCGACGTTCTCCAAACATGTCGGAATCCGACGTCTGCGCCCATTTAGGCCCGGATGACAGCTGCCAAATGCCGTGGACAGGCTTTCGGATTGCCGACGTGGATGTCGGATTCTGACGTCCACGTCGGATTACATGTATTTTATTTTTTTTTTGGAAAAACTATGCTAGGTCATATCCATGTTTGAATGTCAAAATCTGACATGTCGGATTCCGACGTGCCTTTCAAAAATGGTTACCGTCCATAATTTCCCGATCGCCGGACTCTGATTTTCGGATTTTTTACTAGGACGTCGTATTTCAACGTGTCGGATTGTGACTAATTATGAAATTTTTGAATATACGTCGGACGCCCACGTCGGAATCTGCGCGATATGTTATTGTGATTGTCACTCCTCAAGTACTTGATCCTTGTGAAAAATTGATTTTTCCTTGCATTCTTGAACTTGACAAAAACATCAAACACTTCACCTCTGCTCTTTTGTAGATAGCTCCAACAAAATCTACTAAAATCATCAGTGAAGGTTACGTACATCTTGAATAGATATTTGCTCTCTTGCAACACATCCAACTTGGTTAGCAATAACACAAGCATCTATTTTGAACAACTTCCCTTGTCTTTTACCTTATGCAACTAGGATATCCTTCCTTTTGATCATACAAGCATCTCCATCAAACTCCACTTTGAGGCCTTTACTTAGCAATTGACTCACACTAAGCAAATTCTTGGTAATAGATGGAATAAATAAGACATCTTCCAAATAAACATTCCTATTTGTAGAAAGTGAAATAGGAATTGTGCCAATCCCTTTGATTGCACACTCACCATCATTGGTCGTGTAGATCACCCTCTTGTCATCTCCATATGCCAACAAATAAGTAAAGTATTCTTTGTGAAAAGTCATGTGTGAGCTTGCACCACTATCAATCCACCATGGATCTAGATCTCCATCATTAGCAAGCATACATGAAGTCATCACAGAAGCATCATCATTTTTATCTTGAACATCCAAACCATACTCATCAAGAGTAAGATTACCTTGCTTGTCTCCTTGATCTCTCTTCTTCTTGTAGCACTCACTTGCAAAGTGTCCTTTGATGCCACAATAGAAGCATTTGAGCTTTGATCTATCTTTCTTTTTGCCACTTAAAGAAGCCTCCCCTTGATCTTGCCCTATAGACCACTTGCCTTTGTTTTTTCCCTTGAATTTGCCTTTTGTGAACATAGCCTCTTCTCCAACTTGAGTTAATGTAGATCCAATCCTTGCTTGAAGCCTATATTCTTCACTGATCAAGATCTCTTGAAGATCTATCAAACTTGGCAAAGTTCTTTGAATAGCAAGGCTTTGAACAATGTTACCATGAGCATCCAACAAACCATTAAGAATCACTTGAACAAGCTCTCTTGATGAATGAAGTCGGACACTTCAGACACTTCGATTGATGAATGAAGCTGTCAAAGAAGTCAGAGACTTCGGTGACTTCTGATGATGGAAGAAGTCAAATGACTTATGTTTTTCATGATTCTTTCAAATGTAGAATTAGATGAGAATGGATACCCTTTGATGTAGTTCAACCAAAAAGTTGATGAAGTCGACTTCGGCTGATTCGACTCTGTGTAAAATTGCAGGTTGTCGAACTGCTAGCAGAAATTCGTGTATTTTACCAAGTATTATTCAAGGAGACAACTGTGGACTTAATTTTTAACACACTTGATGTTGCCATGTAGCAATGACCTGATCTTCTCTTTCAACCTGTTTCAATGCACAAAGCACTCCTTTGAACAACAACAAATGCTTTCAAAAGAAATCACAAATATTTGAAACTCCTCAATTCTCTTCTAGCACTTCTACCAAGCAAATCAACACATAAAATAATGAAATCTTGATCAACACATGATCTATCCTGAATCTAATGACTCTCGTCACTTCCTAAGATTGAAACACACTCAAATGAAGTATAGTAACCTCACTATCTAGAGATCCAATCAAAATTAGGTTTTGACAAAATCACAAAAAACTGATTATTTTAAAATCTATATGCAAATGCTCAAATCTTGATAAGCAATCTTATAGCCACCACTTAGGCTTTCCTAATGATTCAAAAATTGGCCAAATCAGTATATGAATTCAAAAATTGAAATTGATCAAGATGATAACCCTAAATAGAGTTTAGATCTACAAAAGATCCAATCTACATATGCAAGAAACTCAATTTAAGTGTAGAATCCTAGCTAGCATGCTCTGGCATTGATATCTTCTCCAAATCATTGATGGATGTGAATGTCTCCTTCATAACCTGGAACACAAGCTCTGATACCATGTGAAAGATTTGGGATCAATTCAAATCCAAATCATCTGAAGATCTTTGGTTACAAAAACAAGCAATTCACCAATCTTGCCAATGTAGAAAAAATCAGTATTTAAATGCTAACTCTAATAGAACTTGATCAAACATGAATCAAAATATAAATAGAAGCTACTGTCCGTGCAGAAACAGTGCCCTACTATATTTCACACGTGTAGATCTGAAAATAGGAATAACAAATCATTCAACACATAAAATTGCAAGATATCACAAGTAGAGTGCACCAATGGATAGTAGAACCTAAAAGAACCATGTATAAGCATGCAAGAAGTAAGAGAGGTAGAAGATCAGCCTTCTCTCATGTGTGTACACATATATAGCAGATCCATGAATATTCAAAAGTTTGCTTTCTCTCCAAAATGATAAAACCCTAACATAGAGTGACTAGATTCCATGAACCTTATTCAAATTTGAATCTACTAGTAACTCAACTTTCTAGCTTTCCCTCCAACTCTAAAATGAGTAATTTCAAATGCATTTAGACTAATATGACTCTAAAAAAGTAAGTTTCTAAGTCTAATATGAAATTGGCCTCAATTGCCAAATAAACAAATGTAGCATTTGACTCAATATTGATCAAACTAGTTGAAATCTCTCACAATTATCACCCTCACCTCGAGCTACGGATATGGAAAGATAGAATCAATAGGATCAAGAGTGTAGTTACACCTCCTTGCAACCATACATTTGGAGCCTGGAAAACCCTCATCGGTTGGGGAGCACGGGGTAAGAGAGGAAGCCCCCAAAATTGGATGTGGCAGGACCTCCGTCACTCATGTAGGGCATAACCACCATCAATAGTGGTGCCCCTTGACTTTTTTAGGACTTTTTGGCTGGACCAATCCCTGCTTAAAGTTGCCCTAACAATAATCAATAGGTGGGCATGGGGCAATCCTCTTTTGAAACTCTACAACATGATGCCTTCCTATAATGTGCCCAAATATCCCATCTTTCAACAAATCAATCAAGTACCAAAAATTTTAGCACCCAACCAACAATAGTTGGGTCTATTAAGCTTGTCGTTCCTGCATAGGTGTCTACAAGAGAAATTTATTCCATCAAATTTTTCACTTGCGTTGAGAACCTACCAAAAAGCCAATACCTAGCCAAGAATATTTGAGCCTTAAGCTTGTCGGCCCTTGAAAAGTGATGGCGAGAGAATTTTTTTCCATCAAACATTTTCACTTAAATTGCAAATCTCCAAGAAATCCAACACCCAATCAAAAATAGTTGGTTCCACTTAGCTTGTCAGTCCTTGAAAGGTGATGATAAGGGAATCATTTTCCACCAAATTTTTTCACATGTATTGAGAACCTACCAAAACTCTAGCACCTAGCCAACAATAGGTCCACTAAGCTTGTTAGCTTTAGAAAGGTGACAACAAGACAATATTTTTTCATTTTGTTTTTTTTTCTTGAGTCGAGAACTTACCAAAAATCCAATAACCATAGCTAAGAATAGTCACAGTCCACCAAGCTTGTCATCCTTGGAAAGGTGATGGCAAAAGAATTTTTTTTTATCAAAAAATTCATTTGAATAGAGAATCTACCCGAAATCCCACACCCAATCAACAATAGATGGGTCCACTAAGCTTGCAAGTCCTTGAAAGGTGACAACAAGGGAATCATTTTGCATCAAATTTTTTCACTTGTATTGAGAACCTACCAAAAATATAACACATAGCCAACAATAGTTGGGTCCACTAATCTTGTCGGCCTTAGAAAAAGGTGACTACAAAATAATATTATTCCATCTAATTTTTTCAGTTGAGTCGAGAATTTGCCAGAAATCCAATAACTTTAGCCAAGAATAGTTGTGTTCCACTGAGCTTGCCGGCCTTGGAAATGTGATGGCAAGAGATTCTTTTATGTTTTTTCATCATAAAGTTTCACTTGAATCGAGAACCTACCAAAAATCCAATATCCAATCAACAATAGTTGGGTCCACTAAGCTTGCCAAACCTAGAAAGGTGATGATAAGGGAATTTTTTTCCATCAAACTATTTACTTAGGTTGAGAACCTACCAAATTTCCGAAACACAACCAAATTACAAAAGTTGGGTTCACTAAGCTTATCCACCTTGGAAATGTGATGGCAAGTGGATTGTTTCTTATTACGTTTTTTTGGTTAAAATTAGTCTAATAAAAAACATCACAAACATCCCAAGTTAGAAACCTACCACAAAGCCAAGATAATGGATCCACCAGGCCTGCCAACCTTTCAGAAAAAGATAAGGAGCCTTTTCCATCAAACTACTTACTATATATACAATCAAAGACATCACATCATCATCATCATCATCATCTCTCTCTCTCTCTCTCTCTCTCTCTCTCTCTCTCTCTCTCTCTCTCTCTCTCTCTCTCTCTCTCTCTCTCTCTCTCTCTCTCTCTCTCTCTCTCTCTCTCTCTCTCTCTCTCTCTCTCTCTCTCTCTCATATTTTGATTAAAGAAACTGATAATGGCATCACACACCAAAATTTGGGTCATGGATGCTATTCTTTTCGTGCTTTTCTTGAATTGATTTCATTTTTCTATCTGTTTTTACACCAATTCAGAGTCTTCGGGAGGCGTTTGAAATTCTATGCATGTTGTTGATGTGAATTGCATTCAGCTTGTGATGTAGTGATCAAATACCTTTGATTTTGATTGGCGGGTCTTTAAGGACAGCCTCTTCTTTAAATCAAGTGCCCTAGATCCAACAGTTCGTATTAAAAAATGGTAGTGATGGAAGCATTTTCACTTTTTTTTCTCTAAAGATAGAAGAGTTTTCACTATTGATGGATGATGTAGTGTGATTAAGCAAATTTTGAAGGAAGTTTGTTAGTTGAAACAACGAGTTTCTTAAATTTTCTATTCTTTCAAATTTATACCACTATTGTGAAGGTGAAATGTTTCTTAAGGTACTGAAAAGCCTTCGCTAGTTAAAGCTTCACTCATTATAAGGTGTTCAAAGTTCAAACTCAATCTAAGCAAGGAAGTAAGTGCACTTGTCTACATTCCATAACCAAGTTCTCTCTGATAAATTGCTTATTAACAATTTTTTTAGTACATTTTGCATGTGTGGAGATCTTATAAGCATGCTACTTGTATTAAAACTAACACTATCTCATGAATTGAATGTACATTGTGATATCAAGTAGTTGCAATTTCAAGATATTGATTGAGCTAACTAACTTTTGCAATTATTTTCGCCAAACTTTGATGTTGAATACTAACAACTCCATAAACTAGCTTGTTTTCTTCTCTTGTATGACTTGCATAATCTTGTAGTTTTAATGTACTTTGGATTTGTCCTAATTTTCGTAGTCCCACTATCTCTTTAACTTAATGTCAATTTACATATATATTAACTTAATAAAACAACAAACATTTATATCAATAATTAAACAATGCATGAAGGGACAATATAAAATATTGGCTATTTTTAACTCAACAACAAACATAGATATCAACAACAAAACAATGCATTAACATTAATTATTTCTTTAGCCCAACAACATCCTTGAATGAATTGGACATGGAGGATGGAGCTCAATATACGGTGTAGAAATTTCAACGCATGTAAAGCACATAATTGTGGCGTACATGCTCTAGAATGAAAATATTTCACAATGCTTGCATTAATCTACTAACAAACTCTTCTCAGTCCCCACAACTCCCACCTACTGATTTCAGCTTTGGCTAGCTTGGTTACCTCCAATTTTGTATCTAATGTGTGTGATCTAAATTGTTTATTGGATTGTGTATGGTGCACCAAATAGATTACTATAGTTAATTCATTATTTTAGTCTCAACAAGATCTACATAATAGATTCCCTCATAGTTTTGTAGTGTATAGAATGAGGTCATTATATATGATATACAAAGCGTATTTAATATGGATCATGTGATTTTACCCATGCTCCATTATAACACGTGCATTATTTTTTTGAGTTTTTATGATCAATATCTTTTGTTTGTAATATGATAGATATTGTGAAAATAGCGTAGCATCAAATGACTGTGAATCATCAAGCTTAGAAAGCTTTTTACCTAGTTCAATAGGAGTATTCACTGGTTTGCAATCCTGCAACCTAAACCTGTGCAGCAACTCTTTGACAAACTTCACTTGTGTTAAACCCAATATGAAAATTTTTACTGAAATTGAATCTTGATTTGTCTTTCAACGCCCTTCATGCCCCTTCAAGGTCTTTTAAAAACAATCCACTGGTTCTCTTGGATCCGATGGTCCAAATTCAATGCTAGAGGTTCGATCTCTATTGTCGAACATAATGGACACTGATCCGACGATCCGCGCACTGTCTTCACTCCTTGCAGCCACTGGCCCACATTAGAACACTAAGAGGGGACTCCTCTTCCGCGCGTGAACAGACTCGCGGGATCTTCTCTTCTTTCCATCTCCTTGCAAGCTATGGCTGCAGGCTATAAACTGGTCCAATTCCTTAGCTGATCCACGGCGCTCCATGGACTCTGAGGATTTGCTACTTTGCACTAGGGCGCCCTTCTACAGGCTTTTACAGCTTCAAAAATGGATCAGTATATAGAGAAAACTTTGCTTTTATGCTTCCAAACCCTAGGCCAAGATTTTTCTCACAACTCTGATCTTGGCTTGCTTTTCACAGCTCTCTGGCTGGCCAAATCAACTGAGGTCGCCCTACTACTGGAAAGATGATGCTTCAATCCATTTGTCAAATGGTGTCCGTTCGAATGCACACCGATTGCAAACACCGAGCAATTCCTCTACGGAATTTTTCAGAATTTTGCTTCGTAGATTCTACTGACCAAGTCTGTCACTGTATCCTCACAAAATCTCAAGCTTACCAAGCTTCTGTGTGCTAGAATCTATGCACCAGTGCTTCACTTTCCGTCTACAACTCGCCATAAACCCCAAACTCTCAGAAGACAATTCTCTCGAAGCTCTCTTCAACGACGATGATGTACTGTGTACACTCTCTGTACGGCTCTGATACCAACTTAGAATTTGCTTTGAACAGGAACACAGATCATGCTACACAGTAACACAGACAGAAAACACTCTCCACAACAAGCTCACATAGCAACTGTATTTCTCAAAATGAAATTACACTGTACATATAGTTGTTCACTCAGGCAACCCATGCATGACCTTGGTTGCCGTTGACGGGACACATGTCCCGTCGACTTGCCTCGTGGCGAGGCCAACTGATCCTTATCAGCTGATAGGACCACAGTACAGTAACACAGTGATTCTACTTTAATTCTAACTTCAACATAGATGAATTTTTGATTTTTCACAATGGAAACCATAACTTCTTGTTGGATTTGCAACTTGTTGATGATTTTGATGAATCCTCATCACTCTCCTCCTTGGATTGTGAAAATTCACACGTGTGGGAATGCGCTAATGTGTGAAGTTGATCTCCTAAGCAATGCTTTTGCACTTTAGATCATCTATTGATTGAAATCCAAGATCAATGACAAATTCTAAGGTAAAGAGGCAAGTAGAGAGAGAATAGACCAATTTTGCTCTTTGATAGAGAGAGAAAAAAATACACACAAAATTGAGAGATTTTCCAAATTGACTCAAAAACTCACATTAGATTATGATAGAAAATCAAAGTACATATAGAACTCACGGAGATCCATGCTTGATTCCTATTGGACCCCTTAAACATAGCCTCTCTAATCCGATGAGTGATGCAATATCCCTAACTTTTGATTGGACCCTTCCAACAAATCTCTCACTTATGATTGGACCTTTTGACTTTTGCCAACACTTTGACTTGATCACTCATCAAATATAGCTTGGAAACTTGAAAGCAACCTAATTAGCTCGAGGGACATCACAACTGACTTTTGGCCTAATCATGACAAAACATGTGTACTTGACTATTTGACCTCTAAAGCCAAAATTGGCCCTATCACCTAGTGACACCAAGGTGCTTGACTAGCAATCTTTATGACACCCTTAAGTCAACATTACAAAATAATTCTAACTATTTTACACACGTGGGAACATGCTCCACACGTGTGAAATATACTCACAAACATAAAATCATAAAATAACCAAAATAGATTTTGACAATTTTTCACACTCCTCAGAAACTAGTTTGGTAAGGTACTAGATCAATCAAGGAGTTTGTGAAAATTTTTGAGTGGATCCTTTGGTATGCATGTGAAGTGAAGATATCCAAGGGATCCATCATAGCAGCACCCTCACCATATCCATGATAAGATTTCTTTGGTATAAATCATTTGCCAACATCTTTGAAGAGCATTCTACCAATTTGCCACTATATCCACGTGCTCCCTCCATGCTTCATGATGATCTTTGATTTGGAAAATCCATTTGCATGAAGATTGTTGTACCACGATGAAAATTAGAGGCCTACATGCCTCATAAAGATCACAAAGATCATAGAGATCAAGATCATAAGATGAAAGTGTTGATCATCAAGATTAAGCATACTAGCTTGACTAGTCCACATACTATGAACTTTATCCATGATGGATCTAATCTTGATATCAAATGAAATCTTGATCTTCTTGAGGCTAAACACTTTCTCAAAGATGTAAGTGTCCTTCAAGGATGATTCACTTAATCTCAAGAGAAGTTTACAAATTGCCTCAGACCATGTAAAAACATGATATTTCAAACTATGAGTATCAAACTCATTTTTGCTCTTACAAGATCCAAGATCATACTTTTGATGACACAATATCTTGCTTTCAAAATGTTTTGGAAACATATCTATCAATGACAAGAAATATGTCCATACAATAGGCATCATCCACAACTATAATTGCCTTACTTGAACTTTGAGATGTAAAAATCTCAATAAAGCAAGATGGTATATCAAATAATGGAAGAGAAGCATAAGCGAGGATATTAGAGTCGATACCACCTAAAACTTGCCTCTCTTTACCATGAAAAATGAGCCATAAAGACTCCGCAATCTATTTTGAAGATCCCCTTGAATCCATGTGTTGAGGATACTCCTCCTCAAACCTCGTCCCAATAACATCTTGATAGTTTTCAATAGATATGATTTGAGATGCATCTTGAGATGCCTTGATCTTGGCCCCTTCCAAGTTTGAATGTTGATCTTCATTTAATATGGCATCTTTGCTCTCAATCACTTTGAAATAGAGAGTATAAAGGCTTTATAGGCCTCATTGGTGGATGAGCATCCAACCATGATCCATGAGCTTGGATCATCCTTCCTCCTTGTTTCTAAGGGAATATGTGCAAAGCAAGAACTTCCAAGGACTCTAAGGTAATCAACTTTAGGCTTCTTTTTGAATAATACTTCATATGGTGTATCTCCAAGAGCTCCATCACTCCTCAAAGCTTTGATCTTCAATGAGAATTCCATCTCAACATATGCTTTGAATAATAGGAAATAATTATGCACCATAAATCTTGAAGAAAAAAGATATAACCATGTGCATCTTGTGTGATCATCCTCCTCTAACTATCTTTGGCACATGTGAAACACTCAAAGAATCCACAAATCACTCTAATACAATGAAATTGTAAGAAACAATGTGGCTATGACCTCAAAAAGTTGACTAGATCTCAAATAGATGGGATTGGCAAGCCTCTTCTTGAATTTTTTGGTCAAACAAGCAAAATCTGAATCAACCAAAATGTCCACACAGTTCTAGGTGTCCTACCTAACCCTCTTCAAAAGCCTATAACTTTTAATTGGCTCACCAAATGGATTGAAACAAATTGCTACAAAAACTAGACAAATTTAGCTTTCAAACAATCTATCTAGCACCAAATTTGGATCTAACTTGGAAGAGAACCACCCAAATGAATTTGGTTGTCCTTCACACGTGTCTAAACACTGATTTCCATACAGTATCAAATCTGGTGGTAGAGAGAGAAAGAAATATACATAAAATTGAGAGATCTCCAAATTGACTCAAAAAACTCATATTAGATTATGATAGAAAATCAAAGTACATATAGAACTCGTGGAGATCCATGCTTGATTCCTATTGGACCCCTTAAACATAGCCTCTCTAACTTGATCACTCATCAAATATAACTTGGACACTTGTAAGCAGCCTAACTAGCTCGAGGTACATCACAATTGACTTTTGGCCTAATCATGACAAAACATGTGTACTTGTTTATTTGACCTCTAAAGCCGAAATTGGCCCTATCACCTAGTGACACCAAGATGCTTGACTAGCAATCTTTATGACACCCCTAGGATAGGTAATCTAACTTAGAGTAGTTGCTTACTTAGTTGCTTCTACACAAGACTAACTCTAACCCACACTAACTCTAACTATAAACTAGCATAACCACACACATACATCCTTGATAGAGGTGAAGGGAGAGAGAGAGAGAGAGAGAGAGAGAGAGAGAGAGAGAGAGAGAGAGAGAGAGAGAGAGAGAGAGAGAGAGAGAGAGAGAGAGAGAGAGAGAGAGAGGGAGATGTTAGCTCATGTGCTCAACACTACCTACATTGGAGAAGCCATTAAAAACATTAAGAAGGGAAAATAATTAGCAAACATAAACAATAGCAAAGCATGAAAGCATTAGCACATAAGAATGCTTAGATCTCCAAAATGATAGAGTTTCCTCCTCTCTATTAGCATGTGAAATGGGTTACAAGAGGTGCTTTTTTAACTTTGGGGAGGCCCTTGCCCCTTGGTTTCTATTGGCTACTTCAAGAAGGTAGGATTGAAATCCTAATCCTTCAAAAGAAACACATTCTAATCTATGGTGCACAAAGAAACACACCCCACCTACCACCATTTGACTTTGACTACTTAGCAAAATTAGTTAACTTAAACTTTGGCCTTATTATTATTTAAATTACATGGCCCAGGGTCTAGTTTATTTAAAATACATTATTCACAAGTGCTCATTGGGCTATGGGCTTATGCTCGGCCAAACCTGATCCTGAAACCGGTCTTAGATACATCTTCCAAATGTATCCCGATCTGATGGTATCCTGTACATAGATCAATTTTCGTGAAGTATTTAGCTCCATTTAACCGATCTATGAGATCATCCATCCTGGGCAACGAGTATTTATTTTTTACAGTAAGTTTGTTCAAACCCTTGTAATGTACACATAACTAGAAATCCCCATCTTTCTTACTCTTAAGAAGGACATGTGCTCCCCATGGAGACTTACTTGGTCTGATGTGCCCCGTCCTGAGATATTCCTTGATTTTGCCTAGCCACTTCTTCTTCTTCCTTTTGACTAAACCTATAAGGTTGTCTGAAGATAGGACGACTATCAGACAATAAATCTATAAGGTTGTCTGAAGATAGGACGACTATCAGACAATAAATCTATCTTATGGTCTACTGACCGAGCAGGTGATAGTCCATAAGGTAGTTGTTTCGGAAAAACTTCACCAAATTCTTGTTTGCGAATTTTCGGTGTTAAAACATGAGAACACATTCACATCACCAACATCACAATGCATACGAGATTTTAAAACCAAATGAAAGAGTTCATAATCAGAATCATGAAGTTTCTCTAGTAACTCAGTCAAATAAATCATCGGTGATGGTAGTACATCAGTCTCTTCAGAAATAGAGACTAACTGATCAAACTTATCTTTAAATACCAAAGTATGATTTTTGAAATCTATTGCTAATGAATCAGATTTATCAAAAAACCATTCATAACCCAAGATCACATCAGTCCTGTCTAGATTCATGACATGGAAGTCGAGCGGCTCAACATAATCCTGCATCCGAAGCTTTGAATTTGAAACTTTTACATCCCAAACTTTCGTGTCCGACCCCGAGGCAAGATGGACCACATAACGGTGATCACTAGCCATGGTAGGCACTCAGAGCTTCTGCACAAGTCGAGCATTCAGAAAATTTTAAGTACTTCCAGAATCTAATAGTAGATTTACGTCTCTCCCTAATATATTGCCTCTTACATGAAACAACTGATTAGGCTTGAAAGAAATACGAAAATTACACAATCACAATTATTCAATAAATTGACGTCCAATTTACCTGCCGGTAAATCTACCGCCATGAAACTTGATGACTTATTTTTTCGGTCGGGGCACTGCTTAGCACAGTGCCCGGGGTTATTACAGAGAAAACACAAATTTTGCTTAAGTGCAATTAACTGTGCCTTGTCTTTTACCACCAGGTTCTTCTTGTTCTTTTTCTTCTTAGACTGTTGGTATGCCTCTGCTTCCAATTCGTCGAAAAACTGCTTCTTCCGCTTATTGATTGACTTTTTGATTTTGGGTTTTGGGGCCGTTTGACCGTGCACGCTTTTTTGCGAGGCAACGACGGTGCTATCATAGGCCTTGGCCACACGGATAGCATCTTCTAATGAATGGAGGATATTCCGTTTACACTCGTTTTGATAATCAGCTGGCAGTCCAAAAATGAGCTGCCACTGTGCCAACTTCCTATCAAATTGTGGCACCTTGGCCAAAGAATCCAAGAACTCTTGGACGTAAGCGTCCAATTCTCGGTTTCTCATCTTGCAGTTAATGAAACGGATATATAACTCAGAATCGTCTATCGTGACGAAAGCTTTACGAAATTCCGCTAGGAATCCAGCCCAAGTCACCGGTTTTGTGGAAAGTTCTCTCCACCATGAGGAGGCCTTGCCTTCCAGAAACAATAAAATTGAGGATATCCACTTATTCTCTGGGACATTGTGCAAGCTAAAATAGCTTGACCAACGATTAACCCAGTCCTCAACAACTTCTGAGCACTTGAATTTTTTATCGCCGAAAAATACTTCAGGTTGATAGCCCAAGTTAGTTGAGGTGATAACTTGCAATTGGTTAAAAAGGTTTTGCATTTGGTTATCACGTTATTTATTACTTTGGTGAAGTTCGAGTCCCGCTTTGCCCAAAGTGTGCTTATTAGAGTCGAGAGTGTCATCACTGTCTGGTGATGTTGGTTGGATTTCCGTGTCATCACTACTTGGTGATGCTGACGGATTTCCGTACGCCCCGTCACTGGAACATCATTTTTGTCCATTGCAAGTAAAACTAAAAAATTAAAAAAATTTCGTTCAGTTTTATTTGTATTACAGGTATAATGATCGTTAATAAGACAACGTCCAAAAAACACAGTTTTTTTAATAGACCCATGTGCTTATTTAATTATACCAATGAATTTTGCAATTCTGACTTAAGCAACTAAAAACGAGATATAACCATATAATGCCATCAAAAAACTAGTTAAGACCATCTCAAGCTATCACACATCTACTGCATTCATATTTACGTAGTCCAATATGAGTTAGAAATACCCATTGGAAAACAGCAAAAACACAATTGCGGAATAAAAATCTATTACTTACAAGCCCCCCCCCCCCCCCCCCCCCCCCCCCCCCTTTTCCCTCCAAAAAACCAGACCTCGGGCCAGCTAACCATTGGCCTTCTTCACGCGTTAACAGCCCTGGCCCGAACCGAGAGAGAGAGAGAGAGAGAGAGAGAGAGAGAGAGAGAGAGAGAGAGAGAGAGAGAGAGAGAGAGAGAGAGAGAGAGAGAGAAGTCGCGACTATGGTTGGTGAGGGATGGAGGCGCGCCTTCCCCCATCACTATCCATCTTGTTTTCTGTAGATATTCGGGTGTTCATGGGCATGCTGGAGGGCCGTACTGAAGCGCGGTTATGGAAGCTTCTACCTGTTGTTTTTTTTCATACTTCTTTGATAAGTTACTAGCAAGAAGTTATGAGGCTACTTGCATCTGCTGTTTTTTGCAGATTGCAACTACATTTGGAGCAATCTAATCTTTGCTTAGCTTTGTTAAGTTTTTTTTGAAGCATAAGCAAACATATTTACATATTTGCAGGGTTTGGTTTCATTATGCCAGAGAAACAGGGTAGATGCTGTCCAAATTTCCTCTGAAACTAAATTTTGCAGGCTGCTCACCCTATGCCACATAATAGAATTTATTGTGAACCAAACCATTCAAAAATGGCTTTACTTGGCTCCTAAACCTGCAGCACACAATTAGTTCCCCGGAAAATGCAACATGAACCTGTAACTCTACAAAAAATCGCCATGCAAACCTGTAAATAAATCACCAACATTCACAGCAAGTGGTTAGTCCATGTCTGCATCTATTCTTGCCTTTCTCGCTGATTTTAAAGCAAACCGATTCCACAAAAAGCAATAGACAGCATCCAAAATTTCATAACCCACTTTTGCAGAGCAAGAAGCTATAAGGGAAAAAAATCCAGCATAGCTTCAAAAGAAACTGTTGCTTCATAAAAGTGCAAACAGCAAAGCAATCGGCAACAATGGAATTAAAACCGGAATTACTTCCTAAAAACCAATCTGAAGTGCTTGAAAATCGAACCGAATGTGATCCTGGTAGTGCACTTACCCCACAAACGATTACACTTCGAAAAAGTAAATCCACAGGAAGAACGATCCGAAATTCCTTCATTTTGTTGCTTACAACCCAAAAGATTCTAGTGTAATGCATACCGACAAGCATTATAATTTGTCCCCTAGATATAGAGGATCGTATCAGATCTTGAAAAAGATTGGATCCTTAGCTTACCAATTGGAACTCCGGGAAGGATCTCAAGTGCATCCGGTATTTCACGTAAGCCGACTCAAGAAGAGTCTACGTGAAGGAGAGCATCTTGGATCTAGAGATCAATTGGACCTGTTGGATGAATCATCGGGTGTGTCTCGACTTGAACCCGAAAAGATCTTGGATACAACTAAACGATTGAGAAATCGTATAGTTACCGAGCATCTAGTTCAATGGAAGGGACACACAGACGATGATGATTCTTGGGAATAAGAAGGAAGCTTATGGAGGAACTTCCCCAGTTTTAAGTTCTGAGGACAGAACTTGAATAAGCGGGGAAGAATGTCATGCCCACGACTGGTCTCGAGTAGTGTGTCCACGCTAGGGATCATTAGACCAACAAGCCATAGGTTAATTGTGACTATAACGGAATTGGGGACCTTATGTGTATAAGGTCATAATTAATGGTTGTAGGCCTAAAGTCTTGATGGTGGATTTGTATGGGTCTATCAGTGAGTACGGAGAACTAGATGACGTGGCCCATATAGGCTGCAAAGGTGTCCAATGAGGTGTCATAGTGCACTACTAGTGGGGCATGGGCCTTGGAGGGTATAAATATACATATTGGGCTCTCACTAGTGTATGGTTGATTGTGTGATTGATAGCTACATGCTGCTAGAGTGATTCCTCTCTCCTCAGTGTGATTGATCCATAGCTTGGGGGCTAGATCCATTCGATCTAGGTTTGGTTGGATTGATTTTTTCACCATCCTCGTTCCCTTGTTTGTTGCTTGTATTGGCATGTTTAGGATAGTATCATGTGTGTAGGACTTATAATCTGGCTCTGATACCATGTTAATAATCAAATAAGCAACATCAAGCATTCACCATAAGCAATCACCAAAGAAGGCGAAAGAAGAACACGCACTCTCACTTAACACTTCTATCACACTATTTCATACTGAATGTAAAATGTACATATAAACCTTGAATCCTGATAGAGAGAGAAACCTAGGAGTAGACTAATAGACTAGCCTACAACTAATTACAGTTAGTAACAATTGTCAAAGATAAAGTGCATCGTAAACAGTAAAAATGAAGTTTATCATTGATTTCTAACATCAACAAGATTCCAGGTCATGTTCTTCATCAATTAGTTATACTCAATGTCCATGGCAGCTTTCCATTTGTCTACATTTGACATTGACAATGCTTCTGCAACAGAGGCAGGTTCATCATGACTGTAAACGCCTGAGGGATGAATCAATCTGGTTGTTGTCATTGTCGAGTAGATTTTCGAACTGCAGGTTCTTGAGTCGATGACTCTCTTGGGTGTATGACAGGGATGTCTTTAGGTTGTGGTTGAACAATTGTAGGTCCAGGCCTATCGATGGTGAATGGAGTTGTTGGGACAAACTCCTGCATTTGCTGCTTCTACTTAAAATCATAGAATTTGTCTTCAAGGAAGACAATATCTCGGCTAACTGATATATAGGTAGTTTCAACATCATAGATGCAATATGCTTTATGTGATGTTGAGTAATCAATGAAAATATTCTTTCAACTAACTGGGTCTAGCTTTTTCCTCAAATCAGATGGTATTTGTGCATAGTAGAGACATCCAAACACACGAAGGTGTTTCAGACTTGATTTTTAACCATAATAGACTTCAAATGGAGTCTTGGAGTCAACTGTCTTTGTGTTCGAATAGTTTTACAGATAGCAGACTGTAGATATTACTTCACTCCAAAATTTCCTGGATAATTGAGCATTGGACATCATGGATCGTGCTGCATCCAGAAGTGTTCGATTCTTTCTTTCAGCTACTCCATTCTGTTGTGGAGAGTAGTTGGCAGTGAACTGATGGTGGATGCCACATGAAGATAGGTAGTCCGCCATTTCATCAGACATATACTCTCCCCCAGAATCAGATCATAGGGTATTGATCCTCTGACCAGTTTGAGTCTCAGCAAACTGTTTAAAATCTTTGAAAGAGTTGAATGCCTTGGACTTGTTCTTGATGCACATAATTTTGGTGAGGTCATCAATAAAGGTGATGAAAATCCTTCTCTTCGTTTCATTATGCTTGAGAATCCGACAGTCCTTGATGTCGTGATTGGTTCTCTTGCAATATTTGCAAAAGAGTTTGGTCTTGGCAGATTGTTGTCGACTGTGTTGTTGTTGTTGTGTTGAATATGTCTGCTCAGTCTTTGTTTTCTTATCCTTGAAATTCTTCTTCTTGGATTGTTGCTTATTGGAGTACAAGGCAATTGTCTTGTTACTTGACGTAGATAAGATTTTTCTCCTTACTTCTTCCTACAATAGACTTGTTGTCAGCTTCTAGAGTGATAGCGCAAGAGTATTGCTCAAAAGCAATACTAGATTGTTGTAGGAGGAATGAAGACTGACAAGAAGAGACATGGTAGAATCTTTTTCCGAGATTGGCGAACCTATTGCAGCTAATTGATTGAACAATTGTTTGAACTCATTCAGATGATCACTGACTGAGGTACCTTCACTCATTTTGAGGGTAAGGACCTTCTTTCTCATAAAGAGACGAGTCGATACATTTAATGTTTCATAAATGTTTGTCAAAATATCACATGCTTCTTTCGAAGTGGAACAATTTGATACATGAGCTATCTGTGTATCTTTCAGATTTAAGAATACAATGGCAAGTGCTTTGCCATCCTTTGCCTCCCATATGGGTAGCAGTTCTGGTTCAGTCGGGCTGGCTATTGAACTATTAACGTATCCCCATAGCTCCTTTTTGACCAATATCATCCTCATCTTGAATTTTTGCATGTGGAAATTATCTCTGTTGAACTTATTGATCAATCGGATTTCTGAGGTTGATCCTTCTATGAAGATCGAAGAATAAATATTGTACAAAAATCAATTATAAACTAGCTCTGAAAATATGAACCTATTTAGGTTCCTTTAATCTCAAGACTCTAGTGCATCCAAACGAGGCTCTGATACCAATCGGTTGGTTTTTCTTTTACTGCTCTGATACCACTATGATGGGAATGACCCAGGGTTTCTCAGGCCGTAGCCCATCAAAGAAAAAAGTAATAATGACAAGAAAACTATAAGATTATAGGATCTGGATTTACTAGTTCTGATTTGTGTTGATAATGAATATCAGCGTAGGTGTCGTAGACAACCATAAAGAAATGCGAAATAATTAGGCGTTTGTGATAGCCATGCAATTCTTTATTGTTGATATTCGTGGTAACAACGTCAAATCACAAAAGACAGTTGCGCTGCAGCGCGTGATCCTACTTACAGAAACAAGTAATTGCTATAATTCGAAATATTTTTACTCTCTCTATGATCTCTAATTCTGAGGAGTCAGATACCGAGTATCGATCTTTTGGATCGGTACTGTTTTTCTACAGTTATCTCACTCTATCTCGTTTTATCTCTGATCGCTCATTTTCTTATATAGCTGTTTGATGATCTTATATTATTCTAATTTTACAATTACAAGATCATTAACAGTTTTGTAGTTGATCCATAGATCGGTTATTCACTGGAGCATGAAGACGTTGATAGGTCCTGTACGAACTTTCGTGCAGATTTGCGGTATTTTGCATTCTTTACAAAACCTTGTGTTCCTCATCTTGCTTGAAATGTTGAGTAGAACACTTTTGTCGCATTCTTCGCATTCCTTGCCTATTGAAGTTTGCATGTAAAACTGTAGACTGTGTGAAAACAGTTCATTTCTACAGACTGTTGTAAGAGAGCGATTTCCTTGAGTGAATTAGAGGGCAGTTAGAGTGAGTAGGAGTAAGATTGACCCCAACACCTAGCCCCATCCCACCATCTTTTGTTTTCCCAATCTCATCAACAGTTGTGACCTCCACTTCTTCCCCTATCACGACTCTCGCCATCACCACGTCCCCCTCCATCATTGTTATCCTTCCACTCACCTCATCCCCAATTCGCCCAGCCGTCACACCAACTTGGATATTCTCGTATAAGAAGATTGGTTGATATTGAAGGGTGCTTCTGGAATCGAATGGTCAAGTTCAATGTAACTTAGCCTTCATCAGAGGGTGTTTCTATAAAGAAGTAGTCTCGTCAGATGTATTTCCAAACTAGGAGTGCCCCCCTGTTATGTTGGAAGAATGTGGGTTAATATTCTTGGGGTCAATGCAATGTTCTTTCTCTAGACGTTCGTCTTAGAGTCATCAAAGTTTGGAGTGGTCACTTGAGATATGTCATGATCAAGCACGATCGTGTGGAGAATTTATGCATATCACCAAATTGGCCTCATAAGCTTGTGTTTGTGGTGCTCAAGGATCAAAGTGATGGCTCCTTGTTTCTCGTAAATTCTTACAATTGAGTTGTGAAAGGTGTTCCTATCAAAATTGCTTAGGATTCTGTCGACAAGTCATAAACGGTAAAAAATTTCACTAGGAGTTGTCGTTACAAGGCGTCCCCAAGGTACTAATGCATGCCTATGGAGTTCACATCATGGAAATTAGTCCTGCATGTCAACATGGTATAACTTATGATTCATGGAGTTCAGACCACTATATCTTAAGTCTCTCCCCGACATCTATTCTCTTTAAGTCGTAGGAGTGCATTTCAAGTCATGAGATAGTTCGTCAAGTATAGGCCCTAGTTGATTTTGTTACTTTTACGAGAGACATTGGCACAGGACAACTCACAATACAATTGACGCCCTGTGTTTTAGATTTGATTTTGTGTGATCACGTGTTTCTGAGATCGAGTGTTCGACTTTTCTCATAGTGCTCAGGGTGGCGGAGCACCTTGGTTGCTAGGTGTCCAAGTGCTCGCCTCCCAAGGTCCGTGTCTTTCAACGGGTGGCCTAGGCGGGGTGCTCTAGATAATGTCGTGACAAATTCATTTATTCTTAGCTCGGGAGGTGTGTTTCACCCTCACAGAATATAGCGTCGCCTCTGTGTTTCAAGCGGGTCGACAATGATAAGTATTACTAGCACAACACACAGTAAAATGATAATGTACCAACTTAGGACCTTTGATTTTCATACAATTGTGAACTTCAAAGACTAGAAGCATTGTGAGACATTCACATCATGTGGGTTTCAAGAACTCTTTACCATGAACATAATTAAATGTGAGTACATACGTTAGCACTTTACGTAATGCCTATCAGTCAACCCATCAGAGACAGCACCATCATTAAGCCTCTAACCATTAGTGACTCATATGCATGCTAATCAAGTGTCGTTAGTACCAAAAAGAGCATATGCACCATCTTTTGTACCATTCAATCACAAAAAGTGACAAATCATTGCGTTAAAATGAGAGTAGAGAAAAACATACCTCAATGACTTCTTCGGAGACTTAATGTCCTCGGCCCAAGATAGCTCTAACTCTACCATAGTATGACACTCCCCATGTTGGTGTGCTTTGTTGACATCAAAGTGAAGATTCGGGACCCCCTTCCTTCTTGGTGTGTAAAGGAAGGGGCCCCCTTTCTCCCTTCCTTTTGTGCTTGACTCTTCAACCGGCCCGATCCATACCTCCTTCACGCCTTCCTCCTCCTTCACCTGCTCGCTGCTGGCCGTCGCTTCCTCCTCCTCACTCTTTTCTTCCTCTTGCTCCTCTATTGTCTTGCTGCCCCACACGCTCTCTACCTGCTCCTCGTTACTGTCCTGGCCGTGCTCCTTCTGCTTCGCTTGCTCACGGCCCTCCTTCCTCGTCCTTCTTCGCTCCTCCCTGAATTCATCCTCTTCAACAACCTCTTACAAAGTAGAAAAGTTGCTAACATCTTGTACAAAAGTTTCTGCAGGCAACCATGCTGAGATGATAGATTATTGCATACTAAGCTTTTGCACTAGCTGACGCTCAGGCTCAGATCATTACAGCTTTTTCTCCATCGAATGATCTTCAACAATGTCTTCTGCACATCACGATGTTTACCAGAGCACTCCGTCTTGTGTAACTCACATAGGGATAGAAGGAAACGAGAAAAGGAGGAGGGTTGTTTTCCTTGACAGCTGACCATCTGGAAATCCTAACTGCATAAAATTTCAATCACAAGGGAGGGCGATGACTCCTCTCACCATCACAGCCTAATTCCTTCGACTCTACCAAAATAGAGTGAGTCTCTTGGCATTAAAACCCAACCAATCGCATTGTTGCAGAGATTATCCTCGAAACAAAATGAAAGTGGCATCAAAAAGCTTCCAAAGCCATACGTCGCTGTCTGGCACGCTCCTTCTTGTAGATTGCGTTTAACTTTCTTTCAAGCTGCACATTTCGTGCCTTCATAGTCTGCAGCTCATTTCCAAGCATTGAGGTTCTTGACTTCAGCTCTACGAGCTGCTGCAAGAGCTCATGGGCTTTTTCAGAAAGTATTTCAGCATGAAAACTGCTAGATGCCAAGGGACGTTGAGATCATGTAATATTATACTCTGATGTAAAACATGTAGCAATTGCATCATAATTGCTACAACTGCATCATTTGATCTGGAGACCAGTTGCGAAGGCAATGTTTGCTGTGAAAGAGCCTGAGTACTTGCAGCCCTCCGTATGCTGGACAGAGGTGGATCTTTCTCAACTAACTCCACATCCTCTGAGGTCATACAGAAATGGCCTTTCTTCTGAACGAGAGTTCCTTTCAATTTATCATTGGGTCCTCCTTGTTCCCTGATGATTTGCACAATCCTGATTTGTAGGTCTATGATCAAGAGTTGCCCCGGTACGTGTTAATGGGCCACTGGACTCATCGAATAGGACTACAACGTGCAAATTCTTCATCCGTATGTCTATCGAAATTTAGGCACTCTTTTTCATCTTTACCTTGAGATTCAAAATTGTCAAATGGGTTTTGTTCTTTTTCTCCAGATCAAGAAGCAGCCATAACACAGCCCATTAGTTGCTCGATCAAGTCCCTTCAGGTTGATAATTGTTTCAATTCATAAGACCAAATTGATGACCCATCATCTTTTGCTGCTTCTTCCCTCCATATCCTCTCTTCTTCCTTCCTCTTGCACCTCTAGCAATGCATTCAAATGCCTCTTCTGAGTTTCCCTTCTGCTAATTCTCAAAAATCCTTCAAAATGTATTGCAGAAAACTAATCAAAAACAAAAGCGCCCTTCAACAACACTCAACTTGGGTTTCCCTCCCCCCCCCCATACTTCAGCTTTTCAACCATCTCACACACATCGTTCACACAGATGGCAGCCGGTGCTCTCTCATTTGAGTATTCCCATATCTAATTCTCAATGTATAACGCTTAGAAGCAACGAAAACTATTATCGCCACCGGACTGTCACTAAAACACCTCTCATTTGAAGATGCCCTTCACAACAGATGTCTCCCTAGACTACACTCTTCTCACTCAATGGTTCTTACAATCAAGGGAACATGAAAGAAGCTTAAAAGAGAGAGACGATGAATGAGGTAGCTGAAAACATACTGGTCTCTCAAGACAACATATTCACATTCTCAAAGTTTCTCTCAAAGAAGATGGAGACTTAAATTTTCTCATATTAGAAGCACACTTTTCGCAAGACTGGGACATGCTTAGCTCACATTGTGGCTCTCACAACACTTTTGTTTTCCAGCAAGAGAATGAGGCATTCACTACATAGGGATCAAGAAGAATCTCCGGTGAAGATAAAGAGGATAGAAGAAGATTCATGTGGTGGCTCTCCACCTTACAAAGCACACAAACACAACACTCCATCCTTGTTCCTCCACACACAAATGCTCTTTACCCAAAAGAAGATGGCTCCCATAAGACATTTCACTCCTCACATAGTTGCAATGGTATCTCACTCTCTCTACACAACTTAAACTCTTGAAGTCCTTTTTCTTCTATACTAATGTGGACCCCTTTCCCCTTTTTATAGGAGAAGATAAAAAGCTTTTCTTCAGAATGGCATTTCCTCACCCTTCCTATGGTGCCTTTCATTTCATGTACACATTGTACCCTGCCTACGATGTGTCTTGGATTTTGTGGGCCCCTTTCATGTCACCTTTCTCTCTCTCACCATCGTGTCTTTTTTCACTTTTTCCTTTCACGATGGTCTCTGTACTTGTCCATTCAACTCTTGACATTTGCATAAAGTTGGTTTTTGTCATCGATTACTCATGATGTCAACCATTAAAAAGATGACCCTTCCATATATTTGGATATTTTTGACGGTTCCTGAGACCGCTACAAAAATCTAATGCCTACTATTTAATAACGAGTTTAGCCACTTTAAGCGCGGCTGGGACCCTACTCTGGCCCAATATTCTGTATCCAAATTTGTGGAATTTCCTGACATACAGTTGTTCCACCAACTGATTTCCATTCAAATTAGCCCGATTTTTTATGTCAAAAATTCGGCTAATATAGATTCATGATCTAGTCACTACTCTAGGAAGAAGAGGCGAGCTGATTGGGCTTAACTGAACTACGAATTCCACATAAATATGCGCTCAAAGATAAGACCAGCAATTTCACAAAAGAGCTAAGAAGAGTTTTCGGGGGTTCACTATCCAATGGCTAAAGTTATAGGCTATAAGGTGCACAAAAGCAAAAGCATTGGGTCCTCACACAAAAGCAAAAGCAAAGTGCGCATGCAAATAACTTTTTGGCCAATCATTTGCTATTTTATATGCACACATGATCACTTATATGTTCGATAGTTAGGTCGGTAACCAAGGTCCAAGTTTAAAAGTTTGAGACCAATTCACTTTTTAGCCTTTAACGTTGATTGTTTTTCTAAACTCCATTAACCAAGTGCAACACATGTTGTTATTGCCTTTCCAAGACAAGGCCAAAAAAAAGGGAGGGAGAGGGAAGGAGGATGAGAAAACCAAGCAATTGTCCAACGTTGCATAATTCATTCTTAACAAGATCATTTTAGTCTTAGGAAACTACGTTGAAACAATCGGGCAAGCAGAGACATGACTATAGAGAACCAATTGTTTGTTAGAATTTTTGATTTTTATAAAAATTTGATGCTTCATCGACAATATGCTAATTGTGAAATCAGGCAAGGATTTACAACATAATCCCTCTATCTTAGGTACCTATACTTAAAGTTGTGTGTCAAACAATGAAACAATGAAAAGGAACCCATAGTCCATCATGGCGTGGAGTTGTTGACTACAACCGGCAAGGCGCATGTTCGAATCCTAGCCGCTACATAGTGACATCTTAGGAGCTTGCTCCTCACTTGGTGTTGCCAAGATGGCATTGCTAGGCTATTTATGTTGTGTATAACCTACTAGTTGTGTAATTCTATATACAAAAAAAGAACCAATACTTCCTTCGATTTTTTAGATTTTTCTATGTATTTTTAAATATTAACGATCACATACCGATTTCTTCGGGTGAAGATAGGGACAATAAGAATAAGAAAGACAAATCTGTGAGGCTTTTATTGCATATACTTTACCATATTATCCTTGCTATGAAAAATGACCAATGGCAAGCATTTGATAGTATTATTTTAGGTAGGGAATGACAGGACACCTTTGTTTCAAAAGGCTTTTGTAAATAAATTTAGTTATGAGCTTCCGCCTCATCTTAACAAATCATATGGGCTATGAACTTAAAGCAAGTCTATATGATGACTAAGGATGTGCAAAACAGAAGCCAGACACATCTTTAGAAGAATCCAATAGATAGATAAATTTTGATAGAATGTTGTGAGTAACTATATTAGCAATGCTTGGGAAACCTAATTTGAGTTATCCTCAAAAACTTGCATTTTATGGAACTTCTCAGTGTTTGAAGACTTTTACTCATAAAAAGATATATATTCTTGTATAAAAACCATCAGACATTTTATGATGTGGATTTCTAAAAGAACTTGCCAGTTCTATTTTTATACTTTGTTGGTTTTCTCGAGCATTGTATATCAGCATTCAAAGTCATATTCAAGATATGGTAGATATCATAATCTTATCTATATGGGAACAAACTTAATGGATCACATCAACACAGTGGAAGCATGAAAAGCACATTCTCACAAATATATTTGATTCATGTATATGGCATAGTGATCTTAATAGGTAGATTCTTGTAGACAATACTAATCTTAATGATTGTCAAATGAATGTGTCTTTTTAAAAGTTCATGAGGAAGTATGTCCAGTTAACTACAAAATTTGGTTATGCAATCTAATCAACAAGTTTTCAAAAAAATTGAGAAAGCTATTAAACACTCGGATGATTCATGATGGAAACGTCCTCCAATGAGTGGCATGGTGGTGAAAACCTCCTTACCTTCAGTTGAGGTATAGTCTTCAACTTCACTCAACCAAACAATAGGTCATTAATAGAAAAAATATAAACAAGAGAAAATAGAGGGCAGCTTAGGTCAAAGGGCTTAAATCCTACTTGGTCTACTGATGTTCCATAATCTAAAAAAAATACATAAAAAAAAAAAGCCTTGCTAACATATACAAAAACGATCTTTCCTAACATCAAAACAAATTTGTTTTTGTGTTTCCTTGACACATTAGATGCTTCAAACAACCTAAAATTTGTTTTACAAAAATAAGAGTAGTTTAATTATGCTACAACATAAACAAAAATGTGAAAATATTCCTTATGACAAGTACATTCTGAAAAATGACAATACATGTCATGGAAAATAGTTGAAGAAGAAGAAGAAAAGAGTTGGCCCATTTTAGACTCTTTGAAGGACACAATGGATCGGTTGTGAATTGTTTTAATGGATGTTGCGGTTCCGACGGTGCCTCGATGCTATGTTGCGGTGCGTTAGGTCGGAGCCTTGGAGGTATGGTTCTGGTCAAAGCCTGTTGGGCTTTTGAGTGTATTTTTGCATATGGATCACAAAATATGAATGCTTTGACATTAGAAACCTTCAGTTTCTTCATCTTTTCACTCCTTTCATACCTCAATTGTTCTTCAAGTGCCAAAGTTCTCTCCTCCACATCTACAACAATGTCCATCAACTCATTCATCTCAAGGAGAGAGTCCATTCTCACCTTCTAAGTTGCATAAGCGGCTTGAGGTAAGCCTATCATTCCTTTCCAACATGAAGCCTCCATTTGTAGCCATGTTGCAATGATCGGATCCTCTCTTTCAGCATGTTCCAATGCACTTAGGACTCTCTTGAATCTCAACAAATTAATCCAAGAAGAACTCAAAAAGATATGGAACCTCTCAAATCTCTTTCTTGCACAAAACTAGCGAAATCAATACATAGAATTGATGACACTTGATCAACAGATGATCAACCTACAATATCATGAACTTTTGAACTTTTTAAGATTGAAACACACTTTTGAGAAGTCCAAAACCTTCAAACAAAAGAGATCCTATCAATTTTAGGGTTTCCACAAAAATTCATATATTGAATCACACAAATTCTACATGTAAAAGCTAGAAAGTTGATATAGAATTATCTTGAAGAATTATATTTTTCCTTTCTTATGCACTAAAACTCACCACAATCCAACAAGTAGGGAGGGAAATCGGCCCACTACAAGTATTTTGACCTAAATTGAGCTTTGTATCACGAAGATCCCCATTCTACAAAATGCCTGATTTTGACAAGGAACCACTCTAGCACACTCCAGAATTGATGGTGCCTCTAAATCACTCACTAGAATTGGCTTCTCCTCCACTTATAGCCTGCAACAAATATTTGATACCATGTTAAAAAAATAGATCACAAAGATCCATTTATGCCCTTTGATCTTTGGAAAATTTGGAGAGCACATCTAGCATCATTAATAATGTAGAAATCTTGCATCTATTACACATCGCAGATGTAAACTTAGTAAGAACCTGTCAAAATCACTCAGGTATGATCACTTACTATTCCTGTCTAATATCGAAAACCCATAATACAACAATACTCACTCGTGGAAACTCATACATATAAGAAAAGTAGCATTCTCTACACAAAAATTCACTATATCACCACCAAGATGCAAGAGATGGATAAGAAACCCAAAGAGATATCTTCCATAAGAATGAATGAGAGAAGAATGAGAGAGATGAACTTCTCCCACAATTGTATGTCTATTTATCGTAGCCCATTTTTACTATTTGAAACTTCTTGCACAAGCTACCACCAATTGGAAGTTTTTAGGTACTTGCCCAAAATCTAGAATTGGACTAGATTCAATGTATCTCTACTAACCAAGTAGATTAGGTACAAATTTGACTTAATCCACCTATATACTTGCTAAAAATAGTAGGGACATTATTTTTAGTCCTTATTGACATAAAGAAATGCATCTCTATGTTGAAAATTCACTTTGGCCTCCAAATTGTCAAATTAGACAACCTAACTAGTTGACAATTTTTCACAATATCTATCATATTACAAACAAAAGATATTGATCATAAAAACTCAAAAAAATAATGCACGTGTTTAGAATGGAGCATGGGTAAAATCACATGATTCATATTAAATACACGTTGTATGTCATATATAATGACCTTATTCTATACACTACAAAACTATGAGAGAATCTATCATGTAGAACTTGTTGAGAGTAAAATAATGAATTAACTATAGTACTCTATTTGTGTGCACCATACAAAATCCAATAAACAATTTAGATCACACATTAGATACGAAATTGGAGGTAGCCAAGCCAGCCAGAGTTGAAATCAGTAAACATTGTGAAATATTTTCATTATAGAGCATGTGCAACTATGTGCTTTACATGTGTTGAAAATTTCTACACCGTGTATTGAGCTCCATCCTCCATGTCCAATTCACTCAGGGATGTTGTTGGAGAAATAATTAATGTTTCTATCTTAATGCATTGTTTTGTTGCTGATATATATGTTTGTTGTTGAGTTAAAAATAGCCAATAGTTTATATTCTCCCTTCATGCATTGTTCAATTACTGATATAAATGTTTGTTGTTCAGTGAAAGAGATAGCCAATAGTTAATATTGCCCCTTCATACAATGTTGTTTTGTTGATATATATCTAGATTGACATTAAGTTTAAGAGATAGTGGGACTATGAGAAATAGGACAAATCCGAAGTACATCAAAACTACAACATTATGCAACCCATACAAGAGAAGAAAACATATGCAAGAGTAAGCAGCATAATTTACGACATGTATTTGAATGTCTAGTCAAGATCTATGAATAGTGACATAAGATATTCTTGTGCTAGTTTATGGAGTTGTTGGTATTCAACATTGAAGTTTGACAGAAAATAATCACAAAAGTTGGTTAGCTCAATCGATACCTTGAAATTGCAAATACTTAATATCACAATGTACATTCAATTCATGAGACCTCTTGAAGATTCTGAACTGGTGTAAAAATAGATAGGAAAATGACATCAATTCAAGAAAAGGAAAAGAATAGCATTAAAGAGCATAGATAGTGTGATGGTCAAGACTTATAGTAAAGAAATCCCAAGTTAGCTGTTGAATAATGTGGCCATCCCTCAAAATAGCTCGGCCCATAGCATACAACCAAAATGCCAACTAATATCCTACTCCACATTTAGCCAATGTGGTCCCAAGTCGTCATCCTTGGAATAATAGGGCAAACTAAGAGTTTCGTTTATGAAATTAGTGACATGGGACGACTGCTCTTCCACAACAATACTACCATCAACAATGTAACTGTGGAGGCAACTTCTACCAGATGGCAAAAACATGCCCAATCAGATGATGATACATAGATCAGAGTAGCACTCTACCTCCGACATGTGGCTTGCCCTTACATTTCTAGAGGCTACCACCAACGTCAACTATTGGTGGCAGCCTCCATGTTGTGCCCCAACTAAGAGAGAGCGACGTTTCACACTAAAATAAATGGACGTGATAGAAGCATTGAGACTTAAAATTGTGATGATGTGGATTTTGTTGAACGAAAGAAAATTTTTCAATGTAATTTTCTAGATTGAAATACACTTAAGTAAAAAGAAGTCTTGGATTGACAATTATAGAAAATTTGATATTTTTCAAATATTATCTAGGATATACTAATTTATCTATCTAGCAAATATTAATTCAATTTTTTCTAGAATGTCAATTTAGGAAGTGGGTCATTAACTCTAGGTTGCATAGTTCTTAGTCATGAGTATTTCAACATAGGAAATTACATGTAGGGTTCTCTTTTTTTTCCTTTCTACTAACTAATCATAGGGTCCTTTGTATTCTACTAATATTTCTCTTCCTTTGCGACATTGTAGGTTGTTGATCACCCATTCATAATGCATTCACATTTTGAGCTAAGCACTACATCCACATTTCAAGTTAAACATTGTTTTACAAATTTTAACAAATAAATAAATATTGTGCTTGGGGAGTTACAACTGCTTAGAGATCACACCAGAATGCATGATGACTTCAAATCATGATATTAATACAAACTTAATGATTAACTTACAAAATAAGTGCAAAATTGTCCAAATCTTTTACCAACTTTTCAGTTAGTTGCGACAAGCTTCAAGTATTTTACTGCTAAATTTACAAGCTAGTATAAATTTGCTAATGTCCCCCGCAGCATATAGTTGGGCAATTTTGGCATGTAGGCATTACATACTTCACCTGAAAAAAAGAAAATCATAGGTAAGTCACTCACACAATGGCTGATGATCATGAGCCAAAAAGTAATACCTCAAAAACAAAAAAAAATGATAAATAAGTAGTTTAGGTTCTGCATTTGTAGATGCATAAAGACGTAGGAGTGTAAGTTAACAGGAATTAATTGAGTAGTTAAGATGGCTTACAAGGCCATAAAGGTTGTTTCTTTGGCATGATCTTTGCAGCACCTTGTACAAGTTGTCGTAGGTGCGATGTTATTGCTAGTTGCAGATGAATGCTTAAGATTATGAGGAAGAGAGCCATGACCCAAATTTTGGTGTGTGATTTCATTATCAGTTTCCTTAATCAAAATATGAGAGAGAGAGAGAGAGAGAGAGAGAGAGAGAGAGAGAGAGAGAGAGAGAGAGAGAGAGAGATATGATGATGATGTGATGTCTCTGATTGTATATATAGTAAGTAGTTTAATGGAAAAGGCTCCTCTCACCTTTTTCTCAAAGGCTGGCAGGCCTGATGGATCTCTTGTCTTGGCTTTGTGGCAGGTTTCTAACTTGGGATGTTTGTGATGTTTTTTATTAGACTAATTTTAACCAAAAAAACATAATAAAAAACTATCCACTTGCCATCACATTTCCAAGGTGGATAAGCTTAGTGAACCCAACTATTGCAAGTTGGTTGTGTATTGGAAATTTGGTAGGTTCTCAACTTAAGTAAAACGGTTTGATGGAAAATAATTCCCTTATCTTCACCTTTCCAAGTTTGGCAAGCTTAGTGGACTCAACTATTGTTGATTGGATATCGGATTTTTGGTAGGTTCTTAATTCAAGTGAAACTTTATGACAAAAAACAAAAAACAATCTCTTGCCATCACATTTCCAAGGCCAACAAGCTTAGTGGAACACAACTTTTCTTGGCTAGAGTTATTGGATTTCTGGCAAATTCTCAACTCAACTGAAAAAACGAGATGGAATAATATTATTTTGTAGTCACCTTTCTAAGGCCGACAAGCTTAGTGGACCCAACTATTGTTGGTGTTGTGTCGTCAATGTAGCATAGGTTTCCATCGCTGGGAGCGGCAAGCTTGCCTTTACCTGCATAACAAGAAGAGAGAGGGAGAGGAGAGGGAGGAGAAAGAGAGTGGAGAGAGGGAGAGAGAGAACACCTAGGTTGGGAAAGGCTTTGGGGGCTCGAGCGCCTACCCAAAGCTATTCTATCCCAACGTAGGGAGAGAGGGAGAAGAGAGGGAGAAGAGAGAGAGAGAGGAGAAAGAGAGAGAGAGATGGAGATGAAGAAACCAAGAGAGTTTTATTAGAATGAGAATGGAAGATGATACAATACAAAAGAAATGGCTCTCTCTTATAGATTTTAGAGGTGAGCCTCCTTCACTCTCATTGGCCACTTCATTGGGACAAGGATTCTAATCCAAGCCTTTAAAATAAACACAACTTAAATCTATTGGTGCTAAGAAAGCACAAGGGCACTCACATGATTCATGTGAGTTTTAAGTTGGACCCTTTTAGCTTTTTTATTTGCAACTTGACTTAGGGCCTCTAATGTCATTTTAGAGTTTTAAGCCCCTAGTCTCTTATTCCTAGGAATTACAACTTGCTACTTGTGCTGGGTTGGGCTTACACGCGCAGGATGCCAGTGCCCTTGCACTTATTAGCCTACTTACAATGTACTGTGGCGGGGCCCACTAGGTAAGGCTTGGCCAACAATATTTTAAGTGATGGGACCCACTTGTTTATTACTGTGCAGGAAATGCCCACAACAGGGTCCACGACCCAAAGTACTACCGGTCCCTCGGCACTGGGCTGCAACTGTCGTGAAGGGACGATGTTGTCGGTTCTTTTATTGTTGGGACATGGCTGCTTCAGGAAAAGCGTGGATAGAATTCGCTTACGTAAAATCTAAGGCTTTATTAGTGGATGATCAGCAAGAACCGGGACTTGCCAGATTTTCAATAATACCCATAAGGGTCTGGTGGCCATTCCGGATAACCCTTGGAACATGAAGAACATTTCGAATAAGAATAGTATCGTTCCGAAATTGCAATTTGACAATGCATGCACCATCAATATACTTGACAATTTAAAAGAATCAATTCAATCAAACAAACACAACATTAAGTGTTTCAAGGTAAGAAGAAAGGAACTGCTCTCAGAAACTATATTCAAATTGTATTAAGTCAAGTACAAGAAAGATTAACTAACTAGCAACTTAGGGGCTCGTAAAAGATCGGCCCACTGTCTAAAAATGTGAGAGAGAGAGAGAGAGAGAGAGAGAGAGAGAGAGAGAGAGAGAGAGAGAGAGAGAGAGAGGGGGGGGGGGGGGGGGGGAGGGGGGGAGGGGGGGGTAGTTGTCAAATATGGCAAGTAATTGTCACAGTGATACACATCACTTATTGTCTTTTCAACTCTCTCCCTGAATATTTAACATCATTTACTTAACAGTAAGAAAACAATACATGATAGCATAGAAATTTCCAACTCAAAAATAAAGTATACTTCACAACGATGTTATAAGTAAGACATAAAACATGTCCAACAACAACTTATGCAGCTTTCAAGATATTAGTTCAACACCAAGCTTTAGTCTCAAGAAGCTGGACGACACCAGCAGAAAGCCGATTTTCATCGGCTATTTCCCAGACCACAAGGCATACAAGCTCTACAATTTGGACACTCAAAAAATATTCACGACCATAGATGCCATTTTTGTGAAAGACAAATTTATCAACCACAAGGAAAAAGCCCCATCGACTTCCAATCAACTCCGACAATGAGTCTGAACCTCGACAAGTTGAACCACATCAGAGGATCGAAGTTTAAGCCAAAAGATCGAACCGATCCAGAAAGCCTCCATCTTGATTTATGGATGATCCAGTCTCTACTTTGTGCAGGAACCAACCACTGTTTTGAGGCAATGTCGACACCTGATGTTGTTGCAATGGATACTGAATTCGATTCTCTTATCGAGAATCAAAGGAAGCTATTACCAGTGTATGCCTATCAACTTAGAGGCGATGGTGTATTGCACTCGGTAAGATGCTATGGATGCGGAGGGAAACACCATCGTGCTGAATGTCCACATTGAGGGGATCCATCAACATTTGATCCCTCATGTTCACAATGCGGAGTTAATCATCCATGCCGAGATTGCCCGATGAGAAATTCACAAATAGCTAGGAGGCATTTGGCCTATGTAGACCGACATGCACCTGTGGTGACACTTCCACCTTGAACGCACTATAAAAGAAAAATCTTAGTGCCACCGGGTTTTGAAGTGAGTGATGAAGAAGACAACCTGGCAAAAGTCCCAAAGTACACAAAGATACCCTCGGGCAAACAAGTAAAACCATCACAGAAGACAAAGATGGTAAAATCCATCACGCCAATGGTAACTGAGGAAGTCAAGAAATTGGCATCCGATGAAGTCCAACGGATTTTACCAAGTCTTTTGGCGCAATCACTGCAAAGAATTCTTAGTGATGAATTACAAAGGGGACTAGCGTCAACAAGGCAACTTGAAGGCAATTCAGCACAAGATCCAAGGAACAGTGCCATCATGCAGCCTTCAACGGGGAAGTGCAATGATCAAGGGAAGACTAAAGTTGATGATTGTCCCTCAACGAGCAAGATTCAACCAAAGTTTCATTATTCCATAATGCAGCAGCCCAAACTAACGCCAAATCTAAATATATCCATTCTTCAAAGGCCAACGGGTTAAGCCAATAGACACACATCATCAGGTTCTTGAATAATGATTGGGTTCGGCCCAAACTTGGAGCCAATGCCTCGAAGGCCCGACGGCCATCTCCAATAGATTTGGTGGCTTTGTGGACTAATTTGGCACGTACATGACCTTCCGCGAGGACTGACTAGCTCTCACGTCTGTGTTTCGTTTCTTTGACTTCTTCCTTGACAGCGATGGCGGACGGCAACATTTACGTATATACAGCATACGTCGTTTCCATAAAGCGAGCGCGTTGATTGTCGATTACAATATCACATCTGGTTGAATAGTAAGAGGATCTGGAATCAATTCTCACAAATTGCTGAAATTTTTTCCGATTGCTCCTTCATATCTCGCTTTTCAAATTTGTTATCGAAGATCTTTTGGATTGTTCGTTATTATTTGACTTTTCAAGCATGCGCAGGGACGACGACTGGGAAGAAAAAGCAAGAAACGAAGTCAAGGAAGCAGTTGCTGCTCATTACGGCAGTTGATATAATCACCATTCCTTTTCCAGGAAGTAGCGGCAAAGAAGCTCAGGATTATTTTGTCCGCTTGAACGCTGAAAGGACTGTGGATTGCTGGATACGGCGCCTTCACGAAATGAGGACTAGAATCTGCTGGAAACAATAAATATTATTGAAACTATATAGCAGTGCAGATTTTCGGTTGAGCATCATCATTTTATTACAAGCAGCAATAATTAGGAGTTCTTGCAACAAGATTATAGCAGTTTGTGTAAGGTTTTGCTGATTCATTGAAGCAGACACTCGAGAGTGGACGGATCTATAACGTGACACCATTTTCAGAAGGAGCATAATAATCAAGTGGCAAAGAGGATTCTGCGTAACGTACTTGCTATTTGATTAACAGATATCGTAGATTATCTTGTTCTGGAACACTATTCTTGAAAATGTGTGGAATATTTGCCTACCTGAATTACAATGTCGCCCGAGAACGGCGTTACATTCTTGAAGTTCTTTTCAATGGCTTGAGAAGGTTAGAGTACAGAGGGTATGATTCGGCTGGCATTTCCATTGATGCTGATCCGAACGCGGAAGCTGGATCAGCACCTGTCGATGATAGGCCTTCACTTTTGGTCTTCCGTCAAGAGGGTAAAATCGAAAAGCTGGTCACAAGTGTATATCAAGGTAAACAAACGGACTCTGATATCCTATTTGCTAATAATGCTTATAGTGTCACTTGCTAGACGGACTCTGATATCCTATTTGCTAATAATGCTTATAGTGTCACTTGCTAGGCACCTTGATGCTGCTGCTATTTCTTAGAAATTTGGAAAATATACATATTATCAACACTCAATAATTTTTGGCTAAACCAATCAATTCTTGTATGGGTAGTCCTTAGTTGATATAATCTTTTAGGGCCTTTTTCGGAGGGGATTGTGTAATAAGTTCTAACACCACAGTAGGGCAAACATTAACTGATCCACCCAACCTTGCCTGCTCCCTGATATAGAGTAAGTCCCTCCTAGCCCAGTGTGAGGACTGGTAGCATGCATACTGCCAAGTGTCGGCCACGTGGCACTGACGTGGCTGACTGCACGTCGGGACTCAACTGGGGGCCCTATCCTGCTGACAGGGTCCCTAGACTGTGTTAGGCCCGCCATAGCTATGGACCGTGCCGGGGCACACTACTCACACTGTCTTGCCCTGTTGGTCGTGTACGCTGGACATGACCCTGACTGTGGTATCTGACCTCCTGTGTTCTCTAGGGCTCGGCACTGGTTACGTGCTCGTGATACTCCCTCCCCCTTAAGAACCGTCTTGGTCCTCTAAGACAGTATGGAAAAATCTTGCGAAGGACGCTGCCTCTTTCCCAGGTGGCATTCTCAACAGGCTGATCATTCCACTTGACCAGATATTCTCGATATAGAGTATGACGAGTCTGCGTCTCTCTACTATCAACAATCTCCTCTGGCTCATGTGGAGGTTGCTGAGAATCCAATGGGAGAACTAGAACACTGTCCCCTACCAGATTTTCTGATCTGGCTAAGGCTTTTCATAACTGACTTACATGAAAGACTGGAAAAACCTGTGTGGGAGTTCTGGTTCATAGGTGACCTCGCCTAGTCTCCTATTGATGGTAAAGGGACCACAATACCTAGGAGACAACTTAGCACACACTCCTGATTTGAGGGTTTTAGAGTCACTTGGGACTCTCAAGTAGACTTTCTCACCAGCGGAGAACTGCACATCCCGTCTATGTGGATCTTCATAATTCTTGGCTCGATCTTGGGACTACCTGATGCTACGCTTAGCATGTTCTATCATCTGGTTTAGGTCCTCTAAAAAGTTTCTGGCTGCTTCAACTTTTTCTTGTTTAAACCCTACAGTTGTGGGTGAGCGTGGCTGAAAACCGTACATTAGCATAAATGGGCTGTATCCCGTAGCTAAATGTTTGGTACTGTTATAAGCAAACTCTAATATCGAGAGATACTCCTCCCAATTAGTCTGCTTCTTGCTGACATATGCACGAAGCATATCCTCCAGCACCTGATTTACCCTCTCTGTTTGACCGTCCGTCTGTGAATGGTCGGTGGTCTCTGAAATCAGAGATAGATTGCTGCTTTTCCAGCGATTTACCTGTGCAAAAAAATCTACCTCCAAAATCGTGGAAATTTTCCCAAATTCAGATGAATAGGAGGCTGTTCCTACAATGACTCTCCTCCTCTATGTTTTTCTGAGAATCTCTGAAATGTTTCCTATCTTCTGATAGCTTTTTCTACTGCTGCTACTTAGCTCCCAAAGATGGAGATGGCTCTGATACTAGTGTAATAAGTCCTAACACCACAGTAGGGCAAACACTAACTGATCCACCCAACCTTGCCTACTCCCTGATATAGAGTAAGCCCCTCCTAGCCCAGTGTGAGGACTGGTAGCATGCATACTGCCAAGTGTCGGCCACGTGGCACTGACGTGGCCGACTGCACGTCGGGACCCAACTGGGGGGCCTATTCTGCTGTTAGGGTCCCTAGACTATGTTAGGCCCGCCATAGCTATGGACCGTGCCGGGGCACACTACTCACACTGTCTTGCCCTGTTGGTCGTGTACGCTGGACACGACCCTGATTGTGGTATCTGACCTCCTGTGTTCTCTAGGGCTCGGCACTGGTTACGTGCTCGTAACAGATTGGTCCAGCCAAAAAGTTCTAAAAGGGTGAAGGGGCACCACTATTGATGGTGGTTATGCCCTACGTGAGTAACAGAGGACCTGCCACATCCAATCCTGGGGAGCCTTCTCTGTTACCCCGTGCTCCCGAGCCGATGAGAGTTTTCCAGGCTCTCAGAAGCTAGTTCGTGCTATGATCTCACTAATGTCTCTGTCCCCATCGAATTCGACTTTCAAATGGAAATTGGTAGATAGGATGTGATTTAAGGCATCATTTGGTGGTTAAGAGCATTGTCTTCAGTTCCAGGGCACTGCCCCTACATTGAGGGTGCTAACTTCGGGGTTCATCTCAGATGGCTTGATCGTGGCCATGGTGATCGAGGACATCCTTAGTCTGCTAAAAGCTTATAATTTACGTGTTCAGGGGTCGCTTTATATCATTAAAGTACTACCCTTATGTTTTAGGGTACTTTCCCTTAAGTTGCGAAGAACTTGTTTCTTATTCCTTAGGGGTTGATCCCTCGAGGTGAGGGCACTGTTTTCAAAATCTAGGACCATGTCTCTAATTTCCAGGATATAGTCTTTAAATTTAGGATCATTACTTCTGGTAATGTCGTATAGGTACATACATGCCTTTGAAGTTTCATGACCCTCAATAGGTAAGGTTAGGCCTTTAGCCTATCATACGGGTGGAATTGACGAAACGTTGGTACTTGCAAATGTCGTAAGGTGTCCTGGGGAGTAATCAATCAACAATCATAAGGCAAGCATTATAGAACCTCATAACATCAATGCACGTCAAATAGATGTGAAGTATCATCGTTTAGTTGTTTTTCGTGCAATGTGAGGGTGCCAATAATACGCACCACCTTGTTTGGTAAGCGGTGGTATTTCGTCGACCGTCAGGCCTAGGTATTTCTCAGGCCTAGGTATTTCGCTAGGCATTTCCGACGGCAGGTGTGACTAGTGCGACTCTTTAACCAAGGTGGTGTATTTCAACCACGGATGGTGGACGGCCTGCTCTGGTGTTTCACAGAGGTCGGGTCCAGTTGATACTCTTCATAACTGACAAAAATGGAAAAAACGCTTCACAACTTGACGATTTAGTATTGCCGTTTAACTAGTAGGGAACATGCTAGACGGGTTAGCAAAGCATAGAGTTGTACGATAAAACCCCTTACTTCTTCCTAAAGCATGTGTATCTCCATGCGATGTTTAACAAGATTTGGCTGCAATTTTTCTCAGTATCGGATAACGGTTAATAAATTGGCCGAAACGTTTTATACTCTAGTCAACCACCCAGTATTAACACGGAAAAGCTTACGTCTTACTATCATTCTAAACCACATTCCCTAACTTGTGATAAAAGCAATTCACTATCGATCCCCAACTTATTCATTTGATTTGTACGGATACAACCACAATATACAACCCAAAAACTCTTATAAAGATCTCGTTTGACATGCGAATAAAAACCCGTACTATCACACAACGGTTTGATTGAACGTAATACGCTTATGATAAACACACTACTTCATGCCATTGGTACAAAATAGAGATGAAAATCAAAAACATACCTCAATGCACGGTAGCCGTTGCGTGTGAAGCCCTAGTCATAAAAGTCGCTTCCCGATTCCACTACGTTTGCTGATTCTTTGGCCTTTACAAGTTTGTCATAGAGATGTAACGAGACGGAAGCTTGCTCATGAAAACCCTTGGCCTTGATCACTGTGAGAATCCACAGGTTTCCATAGACTGGTAACGCAATTTTCAGATCACAGAGGGCCGCATTACAGAGCTAGGAAGCTACAGTAGGTCTGTTACAGGCCGCTGACAAAGGGATGAGGGCGTCGACAGGGATTTTTGGCCACAAACAGATCTGATAGGTCGAAATAGGTTTGAAAATTGGCCGTAGACAGATTGTGAGGGCTCTGAGCAGCGATGGGAGGCCACAACCAGGCCTGGAACAGGCCGCAGATGCAGTAGTAGGCCGCAGACAGGCCTGCAACAGGTCGTAGGTAGGGTTTGGAGGCCGCTGACAGAGCTAGTAGGTCGCACTCAGGCTGTAGACAGACTGTAAGGGCTCTGAGCAGCGATGGGTGACTGGTACAGCCCACAGACAGAGAGAATAGGGCACATGCAGCAGGTTTCAGTCACCGGCAGGGCCTCAACAGGTCGCAGGCAGGCCTGAGAATGTGTAAACAGGCCACAAATAGCATGGCACAGCCCTCAATAGGCCGCAAATAGGCTGAAACATCCCGCAGACAGGCTGTGGGGCCACGTGGCAGACATGTAAATGGATCACTGGGCCGCTGACAGGCTGCTAGATCGCTAGTAGGTCTGATTTTTGACGGAAAACATCCCACAGAAGGCGTAGGCAGAGGCTGCAACCATTCATTCTTGCTTCGCTTGTGCTTTGCCTTGATTATGGTAATGTTGCCCTTGCTGGTGATGCATTCTTTTCGTCATGCTAGTGGTGAGCTCATCATTCGAACCCTAATGCATGCATATACACTCTTCCAACAAGCATTCAACTCATTCAATTCTACGAAGCAATGCCATGGTCCTTCACACACGCATCCTAACACGGAATGACCCAAGGGTAAAAACAAGTACATTCACGTTCAAACCAACTACTCATCAACACTCTCAATCAAAATGCAAACCTTCTCTTCATCCACCAACAATCACTATGACAACTATCAATCAATTATGAATCAACTATCAAACGTTACCACCTCACCATCAATGCCCAAGTGCAACACCTCTGCTTACCAACGATGCATCGAGAAGCAAGCATAATCACGCTTCCCACATCTAATACAACCAACTACTCAAGGCAAAAGCGATTTACGACCAACATCCCAGAACTAACAATCATACTCTATGCATCCGCTTCACAAGGCAATGGCTTTACTCTTTTATCAAACCAAACCTTACAAAAACCAAACAAGGGATATGAGCCAAACATTGTATCCAACCATAAACCCTCAACCTACCAACCAGGAATACAACCATCTCTTCTATCCCACCACAACAATCCAGCAATCAACACATACTAATCACGCAATACACTCAACCCACATGCATTCGGCAACAACCAAGGTGTAAAATACAAAACACCTCACCTTCTCTCTCTCAAGGCAAGGCACAAGCCCTCCACCATTTAAACAATCACCAAATGCAAACCTCAACTGTCAACTTCAACCATCAAGGCAAGAGGAACCACAATCCATACATCAAACCAAACTTACAAGGAATCCAACCTTTGCGTCAACAGAGATCTCCCAAGCAAGCAAGCTCTCAACATCACTTTCAAAAACAATCCAATTACCAAAAATTATCAACTCCCAAAAATACCGACTCCCAAAAATACCAACTCTTGAATACAAGGAGTGGGCTCCTTCTTATAGTAAAATCCAATGGATCCCCTTCACAATGCCATCTTGCCATTCTTCATGCCCTTCAAGCCCTCCGCCATTTGTCCCCACCCCATTGGATAGTACACCTAGTGGCCTTCATAAGAGAGTGGGGGAGTGGTGCATTCAAAGCCCTTTTCCAAAACTAGCCAAGATGCCATTTTTGTCAAAAGCTAGGGAGGCCATTCAAAGCTTCCCCTTTTGTACACCCTAGAAGCCCCAAATGTCAATGGCCAGTGGGTGTACCTCCCAGGTTTTTAGCCTCCAAGGTATTTTGGCATTTATTATCCAAATTTTGGGTGAGGCCCTTTCTCAACCCATATTTTTAGTAGGTGGCCTTCATTTTTCTTTGGGGTACACTTGTTCTTGGCCTTTCTTCGATTTTTCAAGGGGCGTGTGCTTACTGGCCATTTTATTAGGTTTTTGGTCTACTGGGTGGCCACTTTGCTCGCACATTCCGTTAGTTGCCCTGGAATTGCCCAAACTTTATTCGATGGAAATGCATGCCGAATGGTCGAGCACAGATCGAATAAGCTGATAACTATCGGATCAAGACAAGGTAATCTATATCAAGGAAAAATCATTAGCAGCTACGATAGCATACTAAATGCATCCGAAAGTGAGAATCATCTTTGGCATAGACGTATGTATCATCTAAATATGAGGAGTCTCTATGAAATGAGCACTAAAGAACTTGTGAATGGTCTTAAAGTAACAAGTCCAGACTTAGATTTCTGCGAAGCCTGTCAAAAAGGTTATCAACATCGAAGTCCATTCGTACATGAAGGAAGAAGAGGTAAGGACATACTAGAATTAGTTCATTCAGATGTCTGTGGACCCATGAAGGGCGACTCTCTTTCTGGATCGAGATACTTCCTCACATTCATAGATGATTTCAGTAGGATGACTGCTATATACTATCTGAAGAAGTCCGAAGTGTCGTTTGTTAGAGTTAATGTTCACATTGTTACCCCTAATGCTATCATCTAGGGTTAATTAGGATTATTGGGCCATGCTTGCATGCTAATTCTAGGGGAGTTTACCTATATTTAGTGTAGTCAAGCTAGAATTTAGTTAGACTCAAGTTCGAGATTCTAGTGCTTGATTTGGAGAACAAGTTTTTGCTATAGATAGGTGTTGGTGCTTTTACCATATATAGAGACATTAATTAGGCTTTTGCTCTTGCTTTCGCTTTCGCTTTCGCTTTCGCTTTCGCTTTCGCTTTTGGCATAGACCAAAGTCTATAAGTATGTAGTGTGCCCTAGCTCATTTGCAATGGGGCATAGTTGGAGTACATCTTATCATTGCTTCATCATAGTTATGTCTGTTCTCTTCCATGCATGTGTATGGCTATTGTCTAACAACAATAGGAATCTTATCTTGGTTGCTTGTTATGAAGAAGTCGATTTTCTAACATGGTATCAGAGCATGGTTCAAGATTGAGAGAACAAGGAGGTACTCAACGAATGGAGTCAATCATCATATGTAGATTGATTCGACCATCTTCAAGGTGTGAAGTTGGTGTCCCTAGCCAGCTCTCAAGTTTGATCTTCATCTACAACAATGGCATCTTTGTGAGAAGATCTAGTGCTACAAGGAGAAGGGTTGTGCTGCAAGAGGAGATTATCAAATCTACCTCAGATCTCAAGTTGTTGGGTAGCAAAGTGTGGAGTCAACGTTGTCAAGAGGACAATGAGAATCTTCTAGGAGAAGATTGGTTTGTTGGAGAAGATACACAGATCTAATTGCTGACCCATTTGCAGGTCTAAGTACGGATCACTGATCTGTTCGTTGCTGCCCGAGAGCTGGATTGCTAGAATCAGATTGTTGGCTGAACCTGATCGTTGGCTGTATCTAATTGCTGTCTGAGTTTGTTGACTGAGCTGGAATGCTATTTGATCAGATTGCTATCGCCTAGAGATCGTTGCCTGCAGAATTGTTTACTGGGTGATTGATCGCTGAGCTACAGAACAAACAACAGTTCACGGTCTATTAGACTGATTCACTATCTAGAACTGTTCGCTGGAAGTGGAGTGACTTGAACCTGTTTGTCTGCTGGATCGCTGACCTACAGATTTTCTACTGTGAATTTAGGTCGTTGGAAGATGTTACAAATTAGAAAATCGTTGGAGATAGGTCACTATTGATTAGAACACTATTGGTAGATTGTTGTAGATTGCCAATCACTATTGGAAGAAATCGGTACACATGCAAGGAAGCATGCACATGCGCAGATTGCTAGGAAGCAATTGCTGTGTCTTGTAGTAGCAGATCACTGAGGTTTAGAACCTTGATGCATGCTAAAGGAGGTCTCAGGAGTCAGGATTAACATTGTGACTAGGAGTTGTTTTGCAATCAGGGTGCAAGGTGGAGAAAGGATCCACAAGAGTGATTGGATCAGATTCATTGCTATAGTCTGATTGCTATTGATCAAGAACATTGTTGGAGAGCCATTGCTATAGAAGGACCTTGATAGGTCGTTGAAGCTACATGTAAGTTGGTTCACGCAACTGCAAAACAAAGTGGACGGGTCAACTCACAGGAAAAGGAAAACTACATGAAACAATAAGACGATGGGGGAGATTGCAGGAGAAGGAAATCAGCGATCATGGTGTCATTGAAGTTGCAGAAGCAGCTACCAACCAGCATGCTGAAGGAAGGCCAACTTCAGAAGTTCTAAGAATGGACAAGGTTTTGTCAAGGTTGGAATCAACAAAGGTGCAACCTCTAAGAGGGAGTTGCATGAGAAGTATAGACTATGGGTCTATATAAGTAAATCAATATTCAAGAGGATGCTCCATTGTATCACAGTTTCTTATCATGGTGGCAAATGATAAGTTCATTGTTACAAGTGACAGTTGTGGCAAGTTGTGTGGTTGTCATTCTATGTTCTTCCGGGTTTGGTTTCTATCCAAGTCATAGTAGCTTGACTATGTGGTAGAAACTTTCTTGTCTATCTAATGGAGATTTATGATTAATCGAAGTGATTGTTTGCTGTGGTTGTCAAGTAATTCCTGGATACCATCCAAGTCATAGTTGATTGTTCATGTTGTGGTACCAAGTGAAACCAATTCTTCTAGGAAGAATTGTTTTGAGTTGTTTCTTGAAGTTCTTGAATTTGTCCAAGTTCATGTTTTGTCATGTGCCTCAAGAAAAACAACAGGGTCTATGAATTGACAAGTTATTGATCAGCCTTAGAAAATCAATATGAAGTCTTCATAAGTGAAGCAGGTTCTTTCAAGGAAGATGGACGTACATCAGTTGGGAAGTTTGCATATGACATAGTGTAAGAATAAATAGATGTCATGATGAGATCCTTTCTAGGTTGGAAAGTTGTTTGGAGAAAGTGACTCTACGTGTGAGATAGAGGCAGGAGATTCCATGGAGAAGATAATGTCAAGTACTTTGTGTGAGAAAGTATTTGAGGGGGAGTATCAGTTACTTTTTGTGAGAAAGCATTGTATACGTTTTATCTTTCTATTGGAGATGCTCTATTACTTGCATATTTGGTTTGGTTCAAAGATGACATTCTATTTGTATCATTGTTGGAAAGTGGTTGGAATGCAAACATGAAGTGTACATCCTGGGGGAGTAGTTCAACTAAGTCCATCAAGTCTGTCATAGGTGGTAATTTATGAGAGTACCAGGAGAATTGAAGTGGATTCAATCGACACAAGTGGAGTCAACTACTTATGAAGTACAGGTTTCTAACGTGGGTGTTGATGCATGAGATTGATGTTGATCTTTGTAGATCTATTTCGTACTCGTGATTGTCATGATGGTGGATGTTGGTGAGATGCTTATATATTTGTGGTAGCTTGGAAGATGTTAAAAAGGACCAAGGGAGTCAATCTTCAAGCAAAGTTCTCAAAGTTATGGCATGGTAGCTTGAAAGAATTTGTGGTAGCTTGAAAGAATTTGTGCATGGTTATAGGTTTTATCTTATTGGGTGAGTGTCACAGCTTTTACTCCTTGTCCCAGTATTTGTAGTTTTCCAAGATAGTTGTACATTTGTAATTATTGAAATGGCTTGGCACTGGCCTGTGGTGACCAGCGTAATTGGGTTGTAATTAGTTTTTATTGTACCTCAAGAGTTGTGCTTAGCTTTGGCATGGGGTACTAAGCCATTTATTTTGAATGGTTGGACTGACCAGCCAAAAAGTAGGAGAGCTGACCAGCCAACAAAAAAATGCCATATGCTTACTAGGATACCGGGTCCATTGTATGAGTGACAAAATGTCGGATGATCCTTCTACTTGCTTGCCTACATATTAGGATATTGCCAAATGGCAAGTGTCGGTTTTGCATTGAGTTTGCCATGTCCACAATAGGATGTGGCAAGGTTAAGGGGTGTTTGGATGGGGGTATGAGGGCCCAGGAGAGGCATTCCTTATCACTTTCTATGCAGCAAAGGCTGGGAGGAGAAGCAGCAACTAGGTCCTTCTGTGTTGTATGATCGCGATATGTATTGTAAGAAGGAAATCAATAAAATTTTTACTGTGCATATTTCTTGTTGTTTGATGGTTGATTGGTAAGTTCTGATAGAGAGTTTGACATTTGGTATCAAAGCACGGTTGAGAGAGATCATCAAGAGGCTGGGAATCTGCCTTTAGAACCTCGCTACAATCAGTAGGAGATTCAGGTTTGCAAAAGATTAGGGTTTCTGTCCCTTTTGACGGCTGCAACTTCATCAGCTTGAAAGTAGACTTATACCTGGAATCTGAGGGAGATCTTTGGTGCATAACAGACCTGTTTGGATTGTGACCTATTGTAGAAGTGGAGCATGAGTTGGATAAGTATTTTTGTTCTCCACAGAAAAATGCCCTTCTCAGGGTGTGATTGCAGTGGCTACCAGCTGTGACCTGCTGCCAACAAATTCTAGCAAAGTATAGTGTGTCAAAATGCAGCAATCTGCCCCTACCTGAATCAGATTAGGGTTTTTGCTGTATTTCAGCATTCAAATCTGAAATTTTAGCACATTAGAAGCTGTCTCTAAGTAAAAAAGGGAATTTTAGGTCTGCTTTAGAGTTTCTATGGCTGACTAAGACTTTGGTTTATAGTTCTAAAGTCTGATAGTGAGTGAAAAGTTCAATGAAACTAACAAGGCTGAGAAATGTCGCAAGTGACTTCCAAAACTCTTTGAGGTTCCAAGAGGAAATACATAACAGTTTGTAGTTCATTTAGTTTTCCATTTGATTACAAGAGTCAATCAACTTCACAAGAAGATCAATCCTCAAAATAGTGTTTGGCAAAAAACAGCCTTCACCTGCAACCTATTCCTTTGTTGTAATCTTCCAGGCATTCCAGATTCACTCATCTACCAATGCTCTCTCTTGAATGCTCACCAATTCTTAGAGTCTCTGTGATTCTTTCTAGCTATTTGTGCTCTAGCCTATCATCTCCCACTCTATTTCTCATAGGTGAGCTTATCTTTCTTTCAAGTAAAACCATGTTTAACCAACTTTTCTTGATCATGTATATTGTCTTTTAACGAGTTAAGGGATTTGAAACCCCAGGTCACTCTTGGCCCATAGGTCTGATTCTATATTTTTTAATGTAAATCTTGTTTTTGTTAATTGACAATTTTGAATGACCTTTGGATAATGCCCTAACAACAAGTCATGCTTGCCCTTTGCTGGTAGGCTGTTATGGGACATGTCTATGCATATACATACTCTTAGTGATAAAATTATTTGATTGATAAGAGCTAATGGCTTGGTCCAATATGATGGGGTTGCTAACTTTGCCATCAATACGATGTCAAAGCAAAAGCATGCACTGGATAGAGCATAAGAAAAGTTAGTCTTAAGCTTGGAAAACAAGGCTAACATTATTAGACGACCCCCCCCCCCAATTGAATTTGTTGTGAAGTAACCTTCTTTTCACCCAATAAGTATCGATACTTAGAAAAACTTACACAATCTGTTTGGAAACAAAATTGTTCCAATTCTTGAAACTTGAGCTCAAGAGGGTTCTTATGTGGAGATTATATGTTTCATGTCCAAGCTAAGCCATACCACCATCTATGTGATGTTCCTATTGATTCCTCAATCAGGGTCCTCAAGTAATCATCATCTAGAGGGTCAACATGCTTACAATCTGAATCCTCTTTTTGTCATTCTATTTTTTTGAACCTCAAATAATTTTGTATGGTGTGACATAATCAGTGATAGAATTTTCAAGTATTCTTAGAGTTATAGAAAGGATTGGCTTTTAACTATCACCAAGGCTGACGGGATAGTTTCAGGTTGATGGCTATAGTATTTCACCTTAGCATGCTATGAAACATTTCTGACATTTTGTAATAGTTATGGACTATTGGACTACTGGCCTCCTAGGCCTATATCTAGCGAATGCATGAAATGGACTGAAGGGCTTGTATGCATTTATAGTTACTTAGTGCTTATTTCTATTCATGTTTTTATCTAGGCATTAGACACGCAATTATTTTGTGTGTATAGGCCTAAATGGCCTAAGTTGTTAATTTTATTTGGACTGGGCCTAAAAGCCCTAATATTGACATATGGTCTTGAGTGGGAGTCCTTTAGGATGGGCGCAAAGTTACAAGCTAAGCTAGAAAGCAGGACTTAGGCTAGAAAGCATGAAGAGAGAATATTTAATGAGGCTAAAAAAGAGCAATCATCATCAACTGAATAAAAGACTACAATGCTGCCCTAATGAACCCAAAATAGGAATTCAAAAATAGAGGGAGGCAGAAGATTTGAGGAAAAATAGTGTGCCCCTCCTTGATAGCAATGACACTCTCAGACTGACGAAGAAGAGTGCCTAGATCAACAGAAATAGCATCAATCTCAACAATAAACCTTTTGATCAAACTGTGGCAAACACATAACGGCGGCAGAAACGATGGCATGACGTAAAGCATCAAAAGCAGTGTGAAACTCAGGAGTCCAAACAAACGTATGAGACTTTTTCAACAAAAAGTGAAGCGGGGCAGCCACAGTGGCGAAATACTTAACAGGACGACGGAGATGGGTAGCCATACCTAAAAACATATGAACAGAATGAACATCGGTTGGAACAGGCCAATCCTTTCCGAGGATCAAGACGAATACTACCATCACAAACAAGGAAACCCAAAAACTCAATCTCAGCACCAACAAAGGAACGTTTCGACAATTTAGCAAACAACTGATGCTTAACAAGTAACTCAAACACAGACGAGAGATGCGACACATGGTCAGACAAAGAAGTGCTGAAAACAAGAATGTCATCAAAATAAACTAAAGCACAAACACCAAGAAGAGGACGTAAAACATTATTCATAGCGTTCTGAAACGTGGTGGACTATTCTACACACCAAAAGGAAGAACACGAAACTCATACAAACCTAAGTGAGTATGAAACGCAATCTTATGCTCATCAGAAGGATGCATCCTGATCTGGTAGTATCTAGAACGAAGATCAATCTTGGAAAAGATAAAAGAAGTGCCAAGTTGATAAAAAAGGTCATTTATATGAGGAATAGGATACTAATTACAGATAATAAACTTGTTCAAGGCATGCTAGTCAATGCAGAGGCGTTTGGTCCCATCTTTTTTAGCAACAAGAAGAACAAGGGCACCAAAGGGACTATGGCTAGGTACAATGAGGCCCTGACGTAATCAATCTGGAGCTGAACTTCATCACGTTCGACTTAACACATACGATATGGTGGACGAGAAAGTGGGGGGGGCACCTGAGGAAGAGGACCCACAGATGATGAAAGGGAAGAAGCAACTGATGTACTCTGAATGGTAAGAAGAGCTGCACCTTGAGCCTTTGGCAGGCTATGCATAAACTGCTTCCCGGGGAATCAATATCAGCAAGTGAATTATGCTGACCAGCATGAGTAAAGGAAAGTGTCTGCTAAGATAGATCCACAACAACAGTACCAAGTGAGGAGAACCAGTCTGCACCAAAAATAATGTCGTAGCGCTCCAGAGGAATGATGTAGAAATCTGCCTGACCAGAAAAGTCACCAATGCGATAACCCAAGCCCTGAAACATCTGAAAACTGAGAAAGGAATGGAAGCTAGCAACCTCAACGTTGAGAGGTTGGGAAGCAGGAATGGGTGTAGCACAAAGCCTTGTGGAAATGTAACTGCTAATAAATGAATGTGTACTGCCTATTTCTACCAAAGCAATATACTCTCACCCAAAGATGTAGACACGTAACTGAATAGAGCGAGGACCAGGACGCCCAGCTCAAGTAGCATAAGCAAGTTGCACATGGCAAGGGGCAGGAGCAGGATCAGCAGGAAGCGGGTCAGCCGACACATCAACAAAAGGTGGGTCAGGAGTATCAAGAATCTGGATGTAAATGTCAAAATCATCAGGAGTATTGGCCTCATGGTAAAAAACAGCTGTAGTAGGGCCAGGAGTCTGACGATAGTCACGGGCCATGTGGTTTGGGCTCTTACAGCGATAACAAAGATGCTTTTGCTGAATCTCAGTGAACTCTGCAGTGGAATAGCGACGAACAAAGGCGGAGCAGGGTGCAGGAGGTCAAGCAGGAGTGGCAGTAGTAGAAGCCGGGGTAGGAGAAGCAGCCGAAAGAGTAGGCGTCCCTGAGCGAGGGCGGGAAAAACGAGAAGAAGTGGATAACTTAGGGTACTTATGCTGCAAGGTAGTGGCCAAGGAAATAGCATCAGAGAGAGTAGGAGGTTGGAAGGAATCAGGATAACACATCATATCGTAAAGAACCTCTAAGACTAGCTATAAAGCATGAAATAATCTCAGTAGGGTGGAGATCACCAAAATGGTAAGAAAGTTTAGTAAATTGGTCAATATAAGCAATCAACTCACCAATATGGGTAAGGCTATGAAATAGATCACGTTGGCGAACTAGCCACTGGAGGTCAATCAAAGCCATACGAAGGTCATGACGAAAGGTAGGCCATATATGCAACCCCTCGCGAGCAGGCTCATAATGGTAAACACGCCACCAAGTCTGAGCTCGACCATCTAGATGTAATGCAACCAACTGGACCTTCTGGGTTTTAGTCTTGGGATACATAAGAAAATAGGTCTTAGAAAACCAATTCTCCAAATATTCCCATCAGACGAGCCAGAGTAAGTGGTAAGCTGGATGCGATCACGAAAATCACGTGCAAAATGTGACTCATGGCTTTTAGGAAAAGTAGGGGAGGGAAAACCCGGTGGTACTGAGGGAAATCCAGGTGGTGGTGCGGGAGATTCCTAAGGAGAGCCAAAAAGACTACTACCATATGAAGACTAACCAAACGTACTATCAAAAGCACCTCCTGAAGTTGAAGAGAGAGAGGTAGTAGTCTGACTCGGTATGGGGAATAAAGGGGCTTTGCCAGGACGATGAAGGGTCTTTGGCAATGTGGTATCCCCTCGAGGCAAAACGGTCTCAAGGTTAGAAAGGATACGATCGATACGACTCTCAAGAGGATCCATGCAAGCATCAATGTGCGTAAGACGATCGTCTAAAGATCTATGTGGTGGATCGTCCGCTGAAGAAGTAGGCATAGGTGATAAGGAAAAGACAAAACTTGAGGGAGAGGACATTCGTTGTCGCCCCAACGTAGTCTATCTGCCAATAATCACCAAAATGGCACAAAAACAGCCAAGAAAGATGGACTAGGACTGCCTAATAAGGGGTTGAAAAAGGCTGGAAATGGGCTAAAAATTTAGACAGCAAATGGGCAAAAGTGAAGAGGTAAGAGGGCGTTGAAAAAGAGGCAAAAAAGGATGGGTTTTTAGGACAGCAAAATGGCAAAAATGATGAGGGAATAGGGCGTTGGAAATAGCAGTAGATAGGCACCAAAATGGGCAGCAAATGGGAACTAACAACTGAGAATAGGTGTAGACACCTGTAGTTCCCACAAGAATACCCTTTTTCTTACTTGGATGTTTTTGTGGATGGATGACATGGGCGCTAGAAATAGCAGGAGATGGGGGCTGGAAATGGCAGCAAATGGGTGCTGGAAAATGGTAAAAAGGGACTACAAAGAGTGTGTAGGGCAAGCGAAGAGTACCTAGGTGGGTGCCGAATCATTTGTCCAGCGCTAGTGCCAACAAGGAAAAGCTGAAGGTAATGAAGCCAATATAGGTGCCAACCAGCCACCGAAATCTTGTCAAAACAGGCTAGAAATGTTTGTTGGAAATGCTGAAAAATGGGCAATGAACTAGCTGAAAATGGGCGTTGATCCTCCAAACGACGACAAAAAACCAGCAAAAAAGCAGATGTAGATGGGCTGAAAAGAGGTGCTGATCCGTAGGCTAAAAATGTAGGCTGTAGATGGGCGCCCTCCTAGAGAAAATCAGATATGAAAATATGCACCAACCTTATGCCAAGGAAAGTGCTCTGATACCAAGTTACAAGCTAAGATTCTCTAGCTATGCTAGAAAGCAGGACTTAGGCTAGAAAGCATGAAAGAGAGAATATTTAATGAGGCTAAAGAAGAACAATCATCATCAACAAAATAAAAGACTACAATGTTGCCCTATATGTACCCTATTAATGAACCTCAAAGTAGGAATTCAAGAATAGAGGAAGGCAGAAGATTTGGAGGGAAAATAGTGCCTCCAAATCAATATGACCACGTCCTAAAAATTTGACCAAAAAGGGCCAAACGCCAGTACATGAATAAAAAGGGCCCATAGGCTTGCTTATGCATAATAAAGAATAAAAGAATGAATGCGGCGAATGTAATGAGCCGAGTCCATAACTCGCAGACCCACTTGAGAGGGCTCACCATTTTTCCTCCTCAAACCTGAATTTAGGGGTACTATTCTAGAAGGTTCCATAAGGTTCGCTCTATCCATGCATGGTGCATGGCATGTACCCTTCGGTGTTCATGATGTTCATATCTCTCTTGGCCTTGCCATTATCCTGTTCCCCATTTTACTATTGTCGCATCTCTATTACATGCCTTGCTGAAGAACAATGTCCCTTTTGTGTAAAGTCCCAATTGCTAGTGTGCTTTTGATGCCCATAAGAACCCTGCTTATCTCCGCACTTGTCCTTTGTCTTCCAGATTTTGACCAATGTTTTACTATTGATATTGATGCCAATCCATGGGTTTAGGAGCCTTGTTACTTCAAAAACTGTGTTATTGCTTACGAATCTTGGGGCCTTTGTTCCTACGAGCATTGCTATTCTACTGATGAGAAAGAGGTGCTTGCCATTATTATTGCTTTGAAGAAGTGGTGCCACTAGTTCCTCCAGTCTTCTCATTTCAATATCCATTGCAAGCCTGACAAAAGTGATGCTGTTGTTGATACTTTGTCTCGCGTACCTATTCTCACCTACATCATTGCTACGTCACCTTGTCCTTGGTATAAGAAGGACCTTTCCGTTGCCTACACTACTTGTCTAGAGTTTCATGACATTTATGCCATGACCCCGCTTCCTTCCTCTTGTCCTCATCAAGTGTGCTATTGAGGATGACGCTCCTTGCGATTAAAGTTTTCTTGATGGTGTAGAGCTTTTTCCGTTCTTACCAGCTGCTATTTTACAGGTCCAGTTATTGCATCATTGATAGCAGGTTCAGTTTTTGTTCCAGTGGGATGGTCGTTCTATTGAGGAAGCTACATGGGAGCCTATTGATATTTTCTACCATACTCTTCTTGTGATGATCATATATGAATTTGCCTACAAGGAGACTCGAAAGGACACTATGGAGCCAAACCACCCAACCAACAAGCTCAAGATCAGTCACCCTAAGCTTCACCCCCGAGCCAGAATATGTGAATGCTTGATGAGAGAGAGGAGATAGGTAACCAAAACCTGAAAGCCAATGATGATGACAATGTAGAGCTTCTCCATCCCTCCCAAAACAACATCAAATTTTTGGAAGTGGGCTATCATCAGTTTTGTTTACTTGCTCATGGTAGTCCTAAATCGCTTTAGTATGGGGTACCATGATGGTTGCATATTTGCATATTTGCATATGCAAGGACACATGGCATTGTATATAATGAATCGGGGAAGTATTGGTGTCTCTGGATCATAGATTGGTGAGGTGATGGGAGGCGTGACTATGCCTATGTTGAGTACAAGCATTGATTCATCATTCTGTAGATGGTGGTGGTATCAAGTGACATTTCTTATGGCTAGGGAACAGTTGAAGTTTTGTGCTGTTGCTGTGTTGGATGGCTTCTGAGCATTTTATAGTTTGGTTAGTTTGGTTCTGACCTTTATTGAAGTGTTTTCATGATAATTCTGAAGCATTGTCACTTTCCTTTGGTGTTATTTGCAAGCTTGGTGCTGCCTTGGCCTATTTCTGAGACTCGATCAATAGAATTCTTATATGCTGCTATTGGCACTGCTGGCTTTGGTCTGAGGGTGAGGGAGCCTCCGAATATGATCAGAAGTTATGGGTTCTCTTATAGGATGAGATGAGGCAAGTGTGTCTTTGAAAATCGTTGCACATTTTAAAGGAGATGAGATCAACTGCATAGCAACACAAGCACATGAAAACAGAAGATTTGCTTGTAAACAATACAACAAAATCATTACATGATACTAAAATAAAATCAAGTCAGAGGTACTAAATGATGGAAACATACTCTCCCAGACAGTGTAGAGTCCAGAACAACCAGTGTTTGTCACCTCTAGAACTATGTGAAGAGAATCTTTAACAGGTTATATTCTTGAAGCTGAAGATTTCTGCTAATATGCAGTTTTTGAGGTCATTTTGGGTGTGCTTCTTTGGGCAGGTGTTGAAGGAAACCCTTTTGCGCCATGGATATCGATTTGAATCAGACACAGATACTGAAGTGATACCAAAATTAGCCAAGTTTGTTTATGATAGATTATCAGAGGGCACAAGTGTCAATGGAGAAGGTAATAAATAAGCTCAAAATCTTGTGCGTTTGGAGTCATCTCAATGGAACCAATTTATCGTGATATTATGGGGTCTTTGCAATTGGCTTGTAACAAAGTTTCTTCTGTTCTGCCCCACCATGTTTGGTGCTTTGAAAATGCCTGCAGAGACTCAGGAGGTCACTTTCAGTCAAGTGGTCATGGAAGTGATGAGACAACTGGAAGGAGCTTATGCTCTCATTTTCAAAAGTTCACATTTTCCTAGTGAATTGGTTGCTTGCAAGTGTGGTAGCCCATTACTTTTGGGAGTTAAGGTAAGCGTTCACAACTCTTAGAAGTAACTTGTAGATTGAATAATGAATTCTTGCCCGTATTTTCACGACTAGTTTTTTTGAAAGTCCACAACTTCCTCATCTTGTTAAATTATTCATTGGCTTGCTAAATTATTCATTGGCCTGTTAAATTATTCATTGGCTTGCTAACAGGATGCTGCAGAGCCTGAAATGAAGATGGATCAGTTCATCAACAATGACTTGCTCCATGATAAAAGACAAGGAAGGCCAAAGGAGTACTTTTTAGCCAGTGATGGTTCTGCAGTTGTTGAACACACAAAGAAGGTTCTGGTGATTGAAGACAATGAGATTGCGCATATAAAGGTTCATACTGAATGCCCTTAACTGCCCAGTGTTTTCCTTTAAGTATTTCCAGAAGCTGTAGTAGACATGTAAAATCAATTCCGATAGCTGTTAGGAGTTATTGAATTGTTGCTGGTTTTATTTAATCTCTGCTTTAGAATTGTGTAGGTGTCTCATGTTTCTTTGGAGTTGTTGCTCTGTAGGACATTAACCATTTTTCTGAACATGGAGAGTTTGGTTATTCCAGGATGGAAGTTTGTCCATTTTTAAATTCGACACAGCAAAGGCCCGGAAAATTGGCGGCGTTCCTCGTCCAGCTTCAGTTCAGCGTGCTTTGTCCATCTTAGAAATGGAAGTTGAGCAGATCAAAAAAGGAAAATATGACCACTATATGCAGAAAGAGATACATGAACAACCTGACTCTCTTACTACAACAATGAGGGGCCGTCTTATACGAGGCGGGGAGTCAAAAATGAAGAGTGTAGTGCTGGGGGGGCTCAAAGATCATCTACGGACGATTAGAAGAAGTCGACGAATTGTCTTTATTGGTTGTGGGACTAGCTATAATGCTGCTTTGGCAGCAAGGCCAATCGTTGAAGAGCTCTCTGGTATGGAGATGCACGATATGATTTGCTTTTGATTTTGTGAATGGTGTAAGGTTTCATAAGTTTTTATCTTTTCAGTTAGAACTTGAGGTGAGTTTTTTGGGATTTTGAAACTATTTATGATAATTTATTAGATGACTGGATGCAGACTGAATTTCAGTTCCGTTCAGCCATTTCAAGGATGGAAAACCACAATTCAGAAAATTTTGTTGTCTTGTCCATTGAAACTGAGACAGGTTAAACTGATATTACTGAACTAGTGATCTGTTGATATACATTCCCGAATCACCAAAAGAAGACTGATGGAATCATTAAGCTTTATCAACTCCTATGCTAATTTCACTGTTGTATGAGAGTTGAGCAGAAATCTGTAAACTTTGTAGATTATCATATACAAAGAAAAATCTTTGCATGAAGGAGTGCTGGTGTAAGACTTTGTGGGTGCCCACAGAGTTGAAGATTGCACTTCTTTTGTTATTTGCTATTTTGAGATCTTCGTGCAACTTGTTTTTTGCTGATATTTTCCATCAGTAATGGTGCAGTTTTACCCACCAGCTACCTTCTTTATATTTAGTTTGATTTTGAGCAAGCTGAAGTGAGGATACATGAATGCCTTACTTTTTAATAAGGGAGTACGGATATTATCTGGTTGGTACTAGCCTTGATTACGACTAGAGTTTGCCCTTCATCTTTGGAGAAATGAGAGAAACCAGCTATCTGACTTTACTTATAAATGTATGAATGCCACTGTGGATGTATCTTTATGCATGCAACCGCATGTGGAGTTATTTTATGTATGTAAGCTTCACCTACTTTTGGGAGCTGACGACACGAGATGGGCATATTGATGCATACTTTCTTGTGTTTTGCATGATGGAAGTATAGTATAAGACGTTATGGGTTAATTTCACAAAGTTGAAGATTGCAGTTCTCTTTTATTAGGTTTGATGCCAATGTGTGTAAATATATGTTATAGATAGAGAGAAGAAGAAAAAGCTTTATTATGTTTTTTGTTCTACTTCAGTACTTGAAGTGTTAGAAAAACATTATTTTTTGAATTAGCCATGATCAAAAGGCATCATTTGGAATGCCCACACCTGAAGTACATATAAGGTCCTCCGAGACTAGAGAAAATGTTAGGTTTGGGTCTATGACACACCTAGCCCATTTTGGACTAAATCGTCGATATATTTGATGGTTGCTGGATGCTTTTCGTAGCCATACATCTAGGGTCCTGTTTAATCTATGACTAGGTGCTAAATTTCCTTCCCCTGTTAAGAAGTCATTGGTTCTTGATGAACTTGTCTTGTTGAGAATTGGCATTGACCCCAGGATTTTAGACTGCAAATACATCAAGAAGCTGCATAGCCATCATGAATCTGCTCAAAAGAAACAGCAACCTAGAAAACTCTTATATGCATACACCACTGGAGAAAACACAAGGAGAAACTTGACCAAACGCAAGGAGACATTTCAAGAGCTTACCACACGTGGGAGAGGAGCCATACTTTGGAACAACACACATTGTAAAAACCAAGGATCGAGTTTGGTGCCCTTAACAGTTTGGGCCTGCTTTAGAAAGTACCACTATGCTTATGGGACTAGTAGCTTGTAATTGTCACATGTCACATCACATTAATGGTTAGAACCTCAAGACCCATTGACCCTTGACCATCACTAATCAACTCTACCCCATGTGTTAAATAACATTTATTGGTCAAACTAAGCCTTGATGTGAGAATTTATCCATAATATTTACTTGAAAACAATGGATTAGTTTGATGTTGGATGATCATTGATCGAGCAAATTAGTTATTTGAGATCTTTGTCCAAGTTACTAACTGGTTTGTGCTATAATTCTTTCTATTATAGTAGTGCATTATTCCCACTAGCAATGTTATTTACTTAGGCTTTGAGCAACCTAAACTAATGATTTATGAATTTTTCACTCTTGGTCATGAGGAAGTAGGGACTTTATGTGATTGGATTTGCTTCTTAGTGCTAGTGTTCATCATAATTGAGTCTTCTCATAACATCTGAGAAGTGCTAGAAACTTAATACATTGGTCTTTGTTCGAATGTATGGAAGGTAATGTCGACATATTTTGTGCATGTGACCTGCACCTATTCATGGGAGTTGTTGATGAAGTGACTAGGGATGTTGTAGCATTTGATCGACACTATCCTTGATGAAGTTGATGGTCTAAGACTTCGTAGGTGGACTTTGTGGGGTTAAAGTCTACATGTCTCCATTGTTATGTCAAGTATTATCCTAGACATAATATTGATATACTACTCCAATCGTCGCCCCTTTGATGATTAACTTGTTAACTCATCACGAATGAGTCTACCCTTCACCTATGCCATAGAAACATTGTATATTGGTCTTTGTATAAATGTATGAAAGCTAATGTAGACATATTTGTATGTGACATGCAATTATTGTTTGGCAATGACAAACTGAGTAGGGATGTCTTAAAAGTTTAAAGCAAAAAACTTACAAGAGAATGTTACCAACCTGCCATCCACGTACCACTTTTTGCCTCAACACAAAGGGCTTCCTTATCCTCATCATCACTACAATCAATGTCTGATGGGCAGCCTCATCGGAAAATTGAATCGTTCTTTTGGCTCTCAATGCTTTATGATTCTCAATTTATCCATCTTAAAGCTTTGCACCAAATTAGGTGTTATTTTTCTGAAAGGATTTTCATTCACGATGTGCTTCTTATTTTCTCGTTAAACTCTCATCAAGAAGCTAGGATAGATTGTCATTACTATAATGCCCAATATCTTTTTATCGTGCCAATTCACTAATTTATCTTCAGCTATCAATTTCACTCTCGTTACCCCGTCATATTGCAAAGCGTCTTACAGTCATTTCATTTCCTCTTCCCATTGCTTCAAACTTACGCAAAACTTTTGCTATTGTTGGCTAAGATTTACTTCCGCTTTTAAGATCGCTAGAAGTTGGCTAGTAGAATTCTTCTCAAGTTGTATGCTAGGATCATTGTGATGACTATGTTGGGCCATTGTTTGCCTGTTACTTTCCATAACTTAAATATGAAGTAAATAGTCTTGAATTAAGTGCAGCTGTATGTACAAAACAATAAGATTCTGTAGCTTTGTGATGTAGATTGCTTGCAAAAAAGAGATGATGTTATCAAGATTTTTCCAACAATCCTGATTTATTTCCATGCAAACTTGAGCATGCAGGGGTCCCTGTGACAATGGAATTGGCAAGTGACTTGGTGGATCGACAAGGTCCAATATATAGGGAAGACACAGCTGTGTTTGTAAGCCAGTCTGGTGAAACGGCCGATACCCTGCAAGCATTGGAGTATGCAAAATCTCATGGGGCCTTATGTGTTGGTATAACTAACACTGTCGGTAGTGCCATTGCTCGTGGGACGCATTGTGGAGTCCATATCAATGCCGGTTGTGAGATTGGCGTTGCTAGCACAAAGGTGAATTTGACTAAAGCTTGCTCAATGCTCTAGTCACTGTGTAAATTATTGTCAATGTCTTTGTTAAAAGGAAGTATGTGATCAATCTCATTTTGGTATTGACACAGAGAGTCCGTTTTTCTTTATAAGCCCTATAAGTTTTTTCTGATTGATGTCCTGATTAAATTGTAGGCTTACACCAGCCAAATAGCAGTTATGACGATGTTGGCTTTGGCTCTTGGTGACGATTCCATTTCTAGCCGTATCAGGAGGGAGGCAATCATAGACGATTTCTTTGATTTACCCAGTATGTGGGCACCTAGCTCCTTCCATGATATTCTATACCTGCATTTTATATTGCTTAGTGATGTTTTGTGGGTTTGTTTATTTTTGTGCTATACTATTGATGCTTCTCTTACATACAGTTCATATGTTTCCTGAACTTTAGGACTCGGTTGCTAAATATGGCTCTCAGATATCAGTGAATAAATTCCTGTGTAGCATACATCAGTATTTCTGTAGGAAATGAAATAACTAACATTTGGAGGATAATAATTTCAGTTCTCTTGAAGATAGAGACTTAAGTGTAACACTTGTAAGCTTGAAAGAGACTGATGTTGACCCAGTCACCACTTAGGGTCTATAATTAGTTTAAGCTGTAGCCGCTTCACTTTTTTCACAACCTTCGGGTTGTCAGAGAGTTATCTTAAGATTTAAGACCTGAAAGCAACAGGTATTACTCTCATCCAGACAATGTGGCCAAGCTTAGAGAGTAAAATCTATGAGTTAAGTGATTTTGCTATACTTGTTTGTCACCTTGTCACTAGCTCAATATACTGCATTGACAGAGTTGCCTGTTACCAAGGATACTTAAACTGCTTCTTTTGTTTTGCACTTCTATTTTGAACCCTTCAAGCTCATTTTTAAACATCAAATCAGTGGAAATATTTATTTGAACTTTTGAATGTGTGACCTTCTGGGAAATTTTGTCCTTGCCGAGGTTGTAGAGATCTTCCATTCATGTCATGATTTGGACAAACGCCACTTCCTGAGTGCTAATAATGTTAGTGGGCACTGGGGATAAGGAGTTGATATATACTGCGTGCTGTGCGTGATGAAGTTGTGCGTTCCAAGTTCCAAAATTTTGTAGGTGGGCTGTGTAAATATTGCAAACTCTCTCGTTGTATGTGGCTGCTATATTAGACTTACATCCGTATATAAATCTAGTACACTTGGAACCTTGACTTTGCTCTCTGCCTGTCATGAACCAGTGATCCACTTTTCTCTGGGAGTCCTTGTCCCCAGTTTCTCTTTGTTACCCTTCTTTCTGTTTGCACTGCAGCTGGTCTCATCGTCTAGTCATGCCTAATTAACCAATTGCAATGTTTTGGCTGCTTGATCATCTGGTTAGATAACATGCCCTTTCCACATAGCAGACACCTATCATAGTTCATTCTGTTGTAGAATATTGTTGATTTGTCAAACAGAGTTAGCTAGCCTACATCTGAATGTCATGTGAATGATCTTCCACATCTTTCAAACATTTTGGATGAGTTTAAAGAGTGTTCAACTTTGTCTCTGGAGCATACCTCTAGGAACCAACTGCTTGTTATGCAGGCAAGGTGAGAGAAGTATTGAAACTGGACATAGAAATGAAGGAGCTGGCAAACTTGCTGATGGAGGAGCAATCATTATTGATCTTTGGGCGTGGGTACAATTATGCAACAGCTTTAGAAGGTGCTTTGAAAGTGAAAGAAGTTGCTCTTATGCACAGTGAGGGAATACTTGCTGGCGAGATGAAGCATGGCCCACTTGCTCTAGTTGATGAGACTCTGCCAATCATTGTGGTTGCTACCTGTGATGCCACTTTCAGGCAAGAGTAACTGTTTGTATGGTAGTTGAACATGCTATGATGCGTAGTTCTTGCAATGTGAACCATGCGGTACTGTATGGGAGAAAAGAATAACATTATAGCTTTTTAAGTTCTGCTAGTTTAATTGTAGCGTTTTACATTAGATTGGATCAGACAATGCAGGTGAAAGAACATAGTTTATTAAATGGGTCGTGGATGTAATAGTGAGAAGTAAAAGTTTCTTTGACTTCATCACTTCACTTCACTGCTGGTAGAAAGCTGCGTGCTGTTATTAGCTTGCCTTTCCCAGCCATGTTTTCATTTTGTACGAAGTTGGCTCCGAATGCAAGTTGGTCTTCAACAATAAGTACTCAATGCTATTCCTTTTTTCCTAAAGCTTTGAATGTATCTTTCATAGTTAACAATTTTTGAAATGTGTCATGTGATACGCCTCTTGTTTTTGCCGCGCAGTAAGCAACAGTCTGTTATACAGCAGCTTAAGGCACGTAAAGGCCGTCTTATAGTTATGTGCACCAAGGGAGATGCGCCATCATTGTGCTCCAGTGGGGCTTGTCGCTTCATTGAAGTTCCTCATGTGGAGGACTGTCTTCAACCAATCATTAACATTGTTCCTTTGCAGGTAAGAAGCCCTTTTTCTGTTTCAAATGATTCATGTTCTTTTCCATGTCATATGCTCATAATCAAAGTTATCAAACCATCTCCTGTCCATCAATTGCACATACTTTCTGTGGTCTGCATGGCCCTAGATGTAAAGTTTTGTGAAGGAAGGGGGTTGGGAGGTTAATGAGCATAATGTGAATTATCTTTTGCATGCAATAACGATGAAAACAATAATGCTGGTCAATCAAGTTCTGGCAAACAGAATTGGAAATCGATAGGAACAACTATTTATTTCTGCAGATAAAAAATATTCAATTCAGTAGGTAAAAGGCTGCTAAAGTAGTTGAAGCAGCTGCTAAATGTGTAGCTATTTTCTTATTTTTCCATTCTTGGACCTCCCTTTAGGTGGTAATTGTGAAAAATTGTCAAAATTCTATCTTGGTTATTTTATGATTTTATGTTTGTGAGTACATTTCACATGTGTGGAGCATGTTCCCACATGTGTAGAATAGTTAGAAATAGTTTATAATGTTGACTTTAGGGGTATCATAAAGATTGCTAGTCAAGCATCTTGGTGTCACTAGGTGATAGGGCCAATTTTGGCTTTAGAGGTCAAATGGTCAAGTACACATGTTTTGTCATGATTAGGCCAAAATTCAATTGTGATGCAACTCGAGCTAGTTAGGTTGCTTACACATGTCAAGTTTAGGTTTGATGAGTGATGCACCCTATGTGGTGGCAAAAGTCAAAGGGTCCAATCATAAGAGAGAGATGTGTTGGAAGGGTCCAATCAAAAGTGAGGGATGTTGCATCACACATCCAATAGGATTAGAGAGGCTATGTTTGAGGGGTCCAATAAGAATCAAGCATGGATCTCCACGAGTTTCTATATGTACTTTCATTCTCTTCATTAATTAATGTGAGTTTTTGAGTCAATTTGGAGATTCATCAATTTTGAGTGTATTTCTCTCTTTACCCTTCACCAAAAGTGGTGGTTTCTCTCTCTACCTGAGGAGAGGAGCTTGTTGGGACTTAGTTTTGAGTACATGTTTCCACACGTGTGAAACTACTTTGGTTATGAATGTATGCATGTAACTTTGCCTCTTTGCCTTAGATTTCATCACTTGATCTTGGATTTCAATCGATAGAAGATCTAAAGTGCATAAGCTTTGCTTAGGAGATCATATTCACACTTTAGGGCATTCCCACACGTGTGAATTTTCACAGTAATTGGAGTCAAGAAGAAAGGAGGTCTTCACCAACGTGCCACTTATGGAGGGACTGTGTATATGCCGTGTCGTCGTATCAGTATCTAATCATTCCATCAGACAATTGGAGTATCCACCAATGGTAGATAAATTGATGAGGAGGATGTTTGCCAAACTAATAGTGGAATGATTAGTTGTAGCTTGTTTTGAAAAGATCAAGAGAAAAGTAGCTAGCAAACTAGTAGCCATTTGGAGTAGGCCCGACACGGTAGCCCTCTTTCTCGGGGGCACCTTCTTGGTACTCTCAAGCAACACAATTACTAGATTTTTTGGGATATCTATAGCCCAGCTTTCAGAGGGCACTCATCAAAACATCTATCACTTCTTATATCATTCATATCTTCGGGATATCTATAGCCCAACTTTCAGAGGGCACCCATCAAAACATCTATCATTTCTTATATCATTCATATCTTCAGGGGACATGGTATGGTTAGTTAGGGGTGAAGCCAGTGTTCTACAGGTCTCGGTTCCTAGAGATGGACATAGCAAGATACCCAGTTTTACCTTGATATCTATACTCGGGAATTTCACAAGGGCTCGTATTGATTTTGGGAAGTTTCGTGTCTGAGATCAGAGGGAGGTATCATTGTCTATATTGCGAGTCACCTGTGACTCTTCACTCTTTGATATTATATGAGAATCTGTGTTGTGTTGCATCGATGCTACAAGAGATGGCCACTCTCAGGAGACAACTATGTGAGAGCCGCTTGCATACACATGAGATTTGGCAGCATACCATCACAGAGTTTTTCTCTAGGAGATAGTGGGGTCAGATATAATAGGATGACTCGGAGGGTGATTCATGTATTCCAGTTGTGTATATATGGATCAACAACATTGCACCAGACAACAGCAGCAATAGAGACATCACAGACCTCGTGCTCAGCCTTGTTACAAACATAGAGCTCAGTGACATAGAGTTAGTGAGGATGTCACCACCACATCCATCACATGCTTTTTCTAGAGGATTGATAGATAGTGACAATTATTATCCGGTTATTGTAAGTGCTCTATTTAGTATCAATGATGGCTTATTTCATAATTAGACTAGATTAGTTTATTGTTATTTATGGAGATGTTTATTGTGCTCCTATGGTTATATGACACACTTGAGATGTATTCACTCAGTCTTTTATACCCATGGGTACTGAGTCCGACAGGGCATTAATCAAGCTTCCTCTCTCTCTCTCTCTCTCTCTCTCTCTCTCTCTCTCTCTCTCTCTCTCTCTCTCTCTCTCTCTCTCTCTCTCTCAAACACACACACACACACACACATTTAAAAAATGTTGACTCCATGAACTCAAAAACCAATCTAACCATTATGATTGGCCAATATCCTTGTTTTAAAATTAAATGTGTCAAGATTGGGGACATGAAAACATAAATAATTTAGGAGTTGAAATCTCCTCAAACCTACTTTGAAATGCATGTGTGGGCGAGAATTGTCAATGTTTGGAACAAGCATTATGCAATGGAACCTGCTTGCTGCAGAATAGATTCATGCCATTGGCCAAAAGAAAAGCTTCTATTTATATACCTAGGTAACGTTGTTTATACTCTATGGTTGCAAAGTTTCGGGACAGAGTCAAATGATGTGGGTAGACTGTTTGTCTGTTGAACGAAGTGGGTAGAACGTTAAAGAGTCCAAAAGATATTCTTGTACACGTACATAGGAGTACAACAATAAATTGTTAGAAATAAATGACTATGCTAAAGTTAATCCATAGGTTACTTTGACCCAAAAGGTCGAGATTTGTGTAACCATGGGTATTTAGTTATTTAGGCCATGTTAAGTTTGTCTTAATTTGTGATGGACCCAATTTTGGTCATGTACTGACTCGTGGGTCCTTAGAGGTCTAATTTGGTTTAGGGGCCCTATCTTGACTTTTGGGGGTGCCCTACATTCAGTAAGTAGGTAGAGTACATATTGGCTTATTGTGTCACATTTTTCAGTTTTGGCTAAGCATTGCTCTCCATTACTTGTGTTGCTGTTTTCTCTCTTTCTCTCTCTCTCTCTCTCTCTCTCTCTCTTAGAGGAGGGCGCCCAGCCTCTTCTCTCTTGTGTCTTGTGGAGATTGATTGATAGCTAGATTTTGGTGCCTTGACTCTTGTTTTCCTTCATGGTATCAGAGCTACCGGATTTGCAGCAAGCTTGTATGTTGGCGCCCTACTAGAAGAGGAGCTACTCTACTTTTTGTTCTGAAATTTCAGCATCCTGCTGATTTTTCCAAGTGGAGTTTGGATAAGCTTTTTTGGTCTCTTTTCAGGTTGAAGGAGGGCGCCCATCACAGATCTTGGAGGAGCAATTTTTGGTGCCCAAAAATCAGCATCTCAAATCTGATTTTTTTGCAGCCAGTTTTGTTTGGAGGAGGGCACCCAAAAATCTGCTTCTGATTTGGGGTTTTGGAGTCTTCTTACCCTGTTGTTTTTTTTTAGGTTTGCAGTTGTGAAGGAGGGCGCCCAATATTCAGCATACCCTATTGTGGGTTAGGGCAAATTTGTGGTTGGAAAATTGCAGATTTTCAGCAAGCAGTAGGGCGCTTTCAACAGCCCTATTGAAGTGTGTGTTGATCACACTATTTGGTTTCCTAATTGGGTTTCAGTATAGGCTTCAATCGAAGCTAACCTAATTTTCAAGAAGCTGGTTTTTTTGTGCAAAAAAACAGCCATCTATCCATTATCTTTTGGGCACTTTGGTTGCAGATTGGAAGACATCTGGTGCTCCTATTTTCAGCTTATTGTTTGTTGCAAATTTTTGAGTAGATTTGGTTGTGGAAAGGCTCTCTTTCCTATCTACTACAAGCTGAAATTCTGTTGGAGGTAATGGCTAAAGAATCAGAAGCTATCGGTTCTTTGTTTAGTGAAGATCGGTTTGAAGGCACAAACTACTCCTTGTGGAGTTACATGATGAAGAATCTTCTCATAGCGAAAGGGCTGTGGGATTTGGTCAATGGTGATGAGGAAAGGCCTCCTTCTTTGGCACCTTCTACACCTCGTGGATCATCATCATCAACATCATCTTCTACATCTTCGGAAGAACAAAAGAAGTGGGATAAAAGGGATGCACAAGCACATTCTATGGTTGCTCTTGCTATGAAAAGATCTATCTTACCTCATATTAGGTCTTGTAAGACATCTAAAAGTGCGTGGGATACACTTTATACTATGTATAGAGTCAAAAATCCAGCAAAAGTGGTGTATCTCAGAAATCAACTTTCTTTGTTGAAGATGCAAGAAGGGGATCAAGTGACCAATCACTTGACAAAGATCAAGGATCTTCGTGAGGAGCTTCTCAATATTGATGAGATAATTGAGGATGCTCAATTCACCTTCCTCTTATCTTCCATTTGTTTCATCTTTGAGTATCTCTCTTAGGGTACATCAACTCTCCTTTGATGAACTTGTTGGGTTGCTTCTTCAAGAGGAGCAAACGAGGCAAAATTTTGCCTGTGACACTCAACAAGATCAAGCTTTCTTCACGAAAGGCAAGGGCAAAGGCAAGTCAAAAGGAAAGGGGAAGCCTCCTTCTAAGGATGAGCAAAAGCCCATTGGAGGTCAAAATGTCAACACTCAAAAGAAGAAAGGGAAGTGTCTATATTGCAAGAAGTATGGGCACTTCATCAAGGATTGTAAGAAGAAGCTTGCGAAAGAGGAGATTAAAGGAATTGATACTAGTGCTTCACTTGCTACTTTGGAGCAAGAGTTTGAAGCTAGTGGTGATCTCTTCAACCAAGACTATGCTTTTGTGTCTAATATTGCTTCTACTAGTACTTCTACATTTATGAGGAATTCAGGTTCTGTTTTGCAAGTTGCTGATTTTCAGCCCATTGAATGGGTGATTGATAGTGGTGCTACTTGTCATATGACTTCTCGCAAAGAAGCATTCACTAGGTTAGTGAAAGTGCAAAATGGAAGCAAGGTACAATGTGCGGATAATGCATTTTATTTTGTTCATGGAATTGGAATTGTAGCCATCATTTTGCCTAATGGTGAAGAAAAGTACATTAAGAATGTGCTTTATGTTCCGGGAATCAAGAAGAATCTTCTTTCGGTTTCAACTATGTTGAAGCAAGGACTAGTTGTTGAGTTCAAAGAAGATAAGTGTCTTGTCAAGGATCCTAAAAGATCTCTCTTGATTATTGTTTCGGGAACAGTGCATGCTGGCTTATTCATTATGGATACCTATGAGCGACGAATTCCCTCTATATGTCTTGTTGCTTCTACATCACAATCATCGTTCTTTGAAGACCCTACGCACCGATCGAGGAGGGGAATACATCAAGAGTACGTTCGGTGCATTTCTTCGAGAAAAGAGAATTCTACATCAAATGGCAACTTTCTATACCTCAACATAATGGTGTTGCCGAGCGAAAGAATCGCACACTTATGGAGATGGCCTGTTGCATGCTCAAAGCAAAGGGGCTGCCTCACAAGTTTTGGGCTGAAGCGGTTATAACGGCAACATACATAAGCAATCGTTGTCCTACTAAAGCATTGAAAGTATTAACTCCTTATGAAGTTTGGTATGGGAAGAAGCTTTCAATCTCTCACTTTCGCATTTTTGGTTGTACGGCTTATGCTTTTGTTCCGGATAAACTTCGTACAAAGCTTGAGGATAAAGGAGTTAAATGCATTTTTGTTGGCTATAGTAGTGAAAGCAAAGGCTATAGGCTGTTCAATTTGAGCACTAACAAGATTATTGTTAGTCGTGATGTGCATTTTGATGAAAAGAATTCATTAGATGTGGCCCCAACTCATATCTTGAAGGGGGACAGCCCACATAGTGTGAATGTTGAAGTTTTTCTAGATTTGGTACCATCCTCTATTTCTGGAGATAAGGGGCATCAATCAATCAGTTTCGAACTGCCCAACACCTCAGCAAGTTTAGAGCCTAATGTTCATCAAGAACCGCCCATTGTTGCTCATAATCAGCCTGCAGGAACTGTTGGACAGCAAAAATCAATTTTGGAAGATCTTGGACAGCCAAGTGCAGTGTCGGAAGATCTTGGACAGCAAATTGCAAGAAGAGACATGGCTGTTGGACAGCCTAAAACAGTCTCACGATGGCTGTTGTCGACTTTGTGGGATAGCAAAGTAAGTTCATTTTATGATGGAACGATACGTGCCTCTACAAAATCAGTGGACTATGCTGATTTTTCAGATTTTGCTCTTACATCTCATGGAGACGTTGCGGAAGAACCTGATTTATATGAGCAGGCCAAGGGAGTAAAATGTTGGGAGGATGCGATGCAAGATAAGTGTGACTCACTCATGAAGAACTAGATTTGGGTTCTTGTTGATCTTCCTCATGGGAAGAAGGCAATTGGTTCTAAATGGGTATACAAAATCAAGTATAAGGCAGATGGTACCATTGAAAGGTACAAGGCAAGGCTTATTGCCAAAGGCTATGCTCAGCAAAAGGGGATTGATTATGCGGAGACTTTTTCTCCTACTGCTCGGATGACTACCGTGAGGGTAGTAACCTCTTTGGCTGCCCATTTTGGTTGGCGTTTGCGGCAACTTGACATAAAGACAACATTCCTCAATGGTGATCTCAATGAGGAAGTGTACCTTCAACAACCTGCTGGTTTTTTGGTTGAAGGCCAAGAAGATAAAGTTTGTCTTCTCAAGAAGGCACTTTATGGACTGAAGCAAGCTCCGAGGATGTGGTATTAAAAGATACATGCCTATTTTTGTAATCGTGGGTTTACTAGTTACAAGCTAAGATTCACTAGCTATGCTAGAAGCTAGAAACCAGGAAGAGAGAATGCTTAAGGAGGCTAAAGAGGAGCAATCATCATAAACTGAATAAAGGAATACAATGTTGCCCTATATATACCCTCTCCCTGAATCAAATAGAGAATTCAAAAAAGGGAAGGAATAAGATTTGGAGGGAAAATAGTGCGCTCTCCCAATAGGAGGACCCCCACTCCAAATCAACGTGACCAAGCTCTAAAAATATGACCAAATAGGGCCCAAGGCCAGTATAAGAATAAAAAGGGCCCTTAGGCTTGCTTATGCATAATAACGAATAAAAGAATGGACACGGCGGATGTAATGAGCCAAGTCCATAACTTTATTAATAGTCCTAGCGAATCTACTCTTTATGTCAAGCATACTTCAGATTATATCATCATTATTTTGCTTTATGTTGATGATATTATTATTACGGGAAGTAATAAGCAGCAGATTGATGCCTTAATACTTGATCTTGGTACGGTTTTTGAAACCTCAGATTTAGGACTATCGCACTTTTATCTTGGTCTTGAATTTATACAAGAAGGGGCTGAAATTTTCATCTCTCAAGAACGCTACATTGGGCAGATTTTGAAGCGGTTCAAGATGGAAGATTGCAAGCCGGTTGCTACACCTATTGAGCCAGGCCTGAAATTAAGTAGTCAAGGTGATGGTGAACCATTTGATACTACTTTATATTGTCAAGCTATTGGCTGTCTCATTTACCTATGTAATTCAAGACCAGGCATTTCTTATAGTGTCTCACTCATGAGTCAATTCATGCATGCCCCGATGACATCACATTGGAAAGCATTGAAAAGGATCTTTCGATATCTTCAAGGAACAAGAAGTCATGGACTGATTTTTCCTACTTGTGATGATGTATGTTTGGTTGGTTCTAGTGACTCGGATTGGGGTGAAGATCAAGACCCTAGACGCTCTACAAGTGGACATTGCTTTTTCTATGGAAATTCTGCAATTTCTTGGTCAAGTAAAAAGCAGCCCACTGTTGCTACTTCTTCTAGTGAGGCAGAATATAGAGTGATATTTTCAGCCACAACGGAGTGTTTATGGTTGAGAAGACTATTTGTTGACATGAAGTTTGGCGCGCCCTCAGCCACTCTTATCTTGACTGATAGTCAAAGTGCTATTGCCATTGCACGGAATCCTGTTTTTCATGCGAGGACGAAGCACATCGAGATCCATTATCACTTTGTTCGAGAGAGACTTCATTATGGCGACATTTTACTTGAGTATTGTCCTATAGAGGATTTGAAGCTTTATGCAAAGCTTTAAATTTAATACCACGTGGTGGCTTTATTACATAGTGAAGATTTCAGTTTTTTTGCATTGTCATTTAAGAAGGGTGTTAGAAATAAATGACTATGCTAAAGTTAATCCATAGTTTACTTTGACCCAAAAGGTTGAGATTTGTGTAACCATGGGTATTTAGTTATTTAGGCCATGTTAAGTTTGTCTTAATTTGTGATGGACCCAATTTTGGTCATGTACTGACTCGTGGGTCCTTAGAGGTCTAATTTGGTTTAGGGGGCCCTATCTTGACTTTTGGGAGTGCCCTACATTCAGTAAGTAGGTAGAGTACATATTGGCTTATTGTGTCACATTTTTCAGTTTTGGCTAAGCATTGCTCTCCATTACTTGTGTTGCTGTTTTCTCTCTCTCTCTCTCTCTCTCTCTTAGAGGAGGCCGCCTAGCCTCTTCTCTCTTTTGTCTTGTGGAGATTGATTGATAGCTAGATCTTGGTGCCTTGACTCTTGTTTTCCTTCACAAACCACACCCTACACTCTACTCTTCACATGGAAAAAATTGCCAATAGACATTGAAGAGTTGCTATCGCATTGGAAAACAAGTGAGATGAATGGTTTATTTGGTTCAAAAATAGTGGCCAAAAGACCCATGTAAGTTGAGGTTCAAATTCTACAAGGAGCTTTAGAAAGAGCCTAGAAATATTAATGCCATATTGTCAAAAATGGATTAATTCAACTACATAGTCTACACGAAGCCATATTTTAACAGAGATTTCAAATAATTGGCACATATTTTTGAATTGGCTTGTTATGTGCCAATTTTAAAACATGCGTTGAAACAGGAGAGAAAATGAATAGATACTAGTGATGAACTACAGAGAATGTGGAGCCAGTATGAAAGAGGTGAACAAAATTTTTGACACGCCAGTAGATGGAATCAGCCTATGATATTGTGCATACAACATGCTAAAATTACGAAAAGAGAAAGAAAGGATGCTACTAAGCACACCTAGACAAATGAACATATTGATAGATAACATCAAATTGATGGAAAATCTTGAATACAAATGGAAATAATGCATAAAGCATCATTCGCTAGCTACTCATGATCCCTATTGTACGTTGAGATAGCCCTTAGTTTGCTCTGTGCACCCCACACCTCCCTGCACTCATTTTCTAGAGGGCTGACACAACCCCACTATTTGGACTTTGGATTATCTCACATCCTTAGATTTACCTTGTGACAATCGGTGGGATTCAGTATACAAGATAGAGACGAGATCTGCGAGTGGCAGAGGCTTAGGTGGGGTTGCATGCTTATATAGATAGTCACTACATCCGATCATGGTGTTCATCAGACACGATGCGTTCCATAGTTGTGTCGAACTACGGTTTGAACTCCCGGTTCGAATCGGCCTGGTTGCGCCGGTTTGAATCGGCCCAGTTCGAACCGTTTTTTGGTTCAAACTGAAAAATAAAGTCGGTTCTAACCATTTTTTGGCATTTTCTAGAGGACTGTCGCAGGAGTTGGGCGTGCACATTTCCTAGAAAGAGAGAGAGAGAGAGAGAGAGAGAGAGAGAGAGAGAGAGAGAGAGAGAGAGAGAGAGAGAGAGAGAGAGAGAGAGAGAGAGAGAGAGAGAGAGCCTTGTCATTCTTGCACAATGATTCATTGATAGAATTAAAAGGTGAAATATATATATATATATATATATATATATATATTTTTGGATTGTCATTGTTTTTTCGCATCGGAAACAGATGAATGTATGAAAGATTCTGATGTTACTTGAGGGTCTTCCACCCTCAAGATTATGATCTAAACATAGAATCATCATCAATGTCTAATATTTTGATTGATGTTGCTTTATCAGAAGGTGAAATTTTTAGAAAACTTAGGCATGAATTGAGTGATTCATTTCCAGAACAGTTAATGATGCATGAATATGAAAGGGATGAAATGGCAACAAACCTTAAAATTTAAAAATCTGATCCCCCCAACTTGTAGATATCAACAAACTTTCTCCTTATTCTACGAAAGAGAACGATGTAGCTGAAGAAACCTTGTGTTTCTACTTTCTTTAAAGCTTTAGTATTTTTTTTGTCTTTCCTTACAGATTTTTCGGGCTAGGCCGACATATCGGATTAGGACGAGTTATCGGGCATGGATGAACTATCGGACCTTAGCTAATCAGGCGTGAAGGTTTAAATTGTCACGCTCCACAACCGCCATGCAACGTTAACGAAGATGTAGTTAACGACTGTTTTTAGCTTAATCAAATCTTGTAGACACAGTGCACACTTGATCTGATATATATGTTAGATCACCGTGGAAACAGAGAGAGAGTTGAATGTACACTTGAACGCAACCCTCAGAGTGAGGTGCGTATCAAGGGAACAATATAGTTCTAGCAATAGCTAGTTCGTGAGAGAGAACAAATCTCTTGCGCCGACGTGCTGATCTGGGAAATAGACAGCGCTCAAAAGAAATTATTGATGTATAGATCCCAATTGGCTAGAAATCCACATTTTATTCCAATAGTTATTCATTCAAGTTTTATCCAACTACAATGTGAATAACAATCTAGAGGTGTATTGTGAAGAAAAGATTCGATTAGTGTCTACAATGGTCCAAATCGTATGTCCATACATAACTCATGCACATAACTTTCAAAAAGAAGCGATAAGTTTTAATTTATGCCCATCTTCACAAGTGCTGTTATATGGAGCAGACCATAACTGCCCAATCATCATGTGAGGCAGAATATGTTGCTGCAGCCAAAATGGCTAATGAGCTAACATGGCTCAGACAATTCCTAGATGGATTGGGGCAGAGTACCAACGAACCGTTGATCTTGTTTATGGACAACACATCTGCTATACATCTAACCAAAGATCCTGTATTTCACTCTAGAACGAAGCATATTGCCATCAAGTATCACTTGATCAGGGATATGGTTGAGAAGGACGAGTTGAAGACCGCCTTCATACCGACAAAGCAGATGGTAGCTGATATCTTCACGAAGCCTCTAGACAAGGCCGTGTTTGAGAGACAAAGGTCAAGCTTGGGAATCAGCAAAATACTCGCTTTGAGAGGGAGCTGAAGAAACCTTGTGTTTCTACTTTCTTCAAAGCTCTGTCCTTACTGATTTTTCAAGCTAGGCCGACATATCGGATTAGGACGAGTTATCAAGCATGGACGAACTATCGGACCTCAGCTAATCAGGCGTGAAGGTTTAAACTATCAAGCTCCACAGTCGCCATGCAATGTTAACGAAGATGTAGTTAACGACTGTTTTTAGCTTAATCAAATCTTGTAAACACACTTGATCTGATATATATGTTAGATCACCGTGGAAACAGAGAGAGAGTTGAATGTACACTTGAACGCAACACTCAGAGTGAGGTGCGTATCAAGGGAACAATATAGTTCTAGCAGTAGCTAGTTCTTAAGAGAGAACACCTCTCTTGCGCCGACACGCTGGTCTGGGAAACAGATAGCGCTCAAAAGAAATTATTGATGTATACTCGATTTTGATATTACAGACGAGTTACAGTTCTCCGCTCAATATGTGCAATCTCTGAATGTTGTGATGCTTATTCAATTTATCAGTAGATATATTTCCCTGTCATTAGACATTATCTGTTGTTCACAAATTCATTGTCAGATTAGCAGTAGCTATCTGCTGTTCGGAGGATGACTGATCGCGGTTTGAAGCAGTAGCTTCGTCGGACAAATCGGCTCCATTTGAGCTCAAGCTGGAATCGTCGCCTGAACTAGAGTCGTCAGATTCCGTCAGAGCGACCCAAGATCGTCATCAGTGGTATCAGAGCGACCCCAGAAGTTTCCTTCAGTAGCAAGCTCCCAAAAGTTACACGAAATAAGTTTGAAATAGATGGAATCCAGAAAATTTGCAAAATGGGAAATTCAGTATCTCAAATAACAATACAAATGAAATGTATTGAAGTGCATTAGAAATTTTATAGATGCACTGCGATTCTGAATCGCGGTCAGAATCGCGATTCGGAAAATAACCAGAATCATTTAGAATCGTTTTTTTTTTTTTTAATTTTTTTTGGGCAATATGGGTATCAGATAAAGCTTTGATTAAGAGCATTATTACTGTGTAGTTTGTCGACTGTTTCGGGCGCAAGATGTTCCAGTTTAGGTGCATTAATCCATGTTGGGTTTTGTCAAGGATAAAAATTCAAAACCCTAGACCCCCCCGGCGACAGTAGCAGGGGGGGTGCGGCCCCCCCTGCACCCCCCCTAGATAAAAATGGGGGTCCAAATGCGCACCAATATTTAGCCCAAACTGTAGCATTAACATTTAGTGAGAACCCTATCTACTACACTTATGGGAGGCAAAACGCTGGTTGACCATTGTTCCCCTAAAAAAATTTCAGCCATAAGCTATTTTTCTAAAAAAAAAAATTTTGGCACGATTCTGGGTTCGAATCGCGATTCGCAGAATTGCGGTTCGTGAATCGCGGACCCAGCAAATCGCGATTCGCTGCAATTCTAATTCAGAATTGCCTCACTATATCTAAAATCTCCACAAAAAACTATGAAACCATTAAATGTTGATAAAGCAGAAAAAATTGAATTTCTTGCACTTACCAACTGATGCTAAATAATCAGACAACAATGGTTTTGCCAAGCTGCGGAGAATCCAGAGATGTAATCAAAATTAAAATCTGCTTGATTGGATGAAAATAAAAAAAAAATAGTTTGTAGGATTTTTTTCCAAAAGCACTGATTCGATCCACAGTAGATGTAGGGTAAAGCGTACTTAAACTCTGTAGAATGTTATCCTAACCCGTGCATAGTGACTGGAAAACTATTGTGATACCAAGTTATGAGGAGGATTTTTAAAAGATATGGTATAATTGTCTTTTAGTAACCACTAACGTGAAGCCCAAGATTTATTTATTTCTAAATGATAGCTCTTCAAGGAATGTGTGCCGATTTTGATTCTTCAACATCTGTAGTGGACCTAGAGTATTTTCTGGTCCAAAAGCTTTACAAAATTGGATCTTTTCTGGTATTGAAGGCAGCTGAAATTTTTCCTTTCAGTTCATAATGCATGATGCATTTGGCTTAAGGTCTTGACACATCAACTTTCGGTTGTAACAGCATTCTTTTACTTTATGCCCTAACTATCGTTTTTGTCTATCAAGACTTGGGACTGCTCTCTGACAAAGTCCTTTGTTCGCAGCTTCTGGCTTACCATCTTACTGTCCTCCGGGGATACAATGTAGACCAGCCTCGCAACTTGGCAAAAAGTGTTACAACTCAATGACAAAATGCTAATTGCATAGTCATTCCTCAAAAAAGGCTTGTTTTTCAGCATGTTTGTACCCATATACAACATGCATGCAATATGCCTTCTGACAAAACCAGTTCTCTTTTCTATTGAAAATCCTTGAAATTTAAAGAATTCGAGCATAGGGGCATGAGGGAGTCTTTGCTTCACAAGAAGTTGCAGTGGTGCAAGCTCACGGAATCACAAAGTCAAGCTAAAAAATGATGAGATGCACAGATAGAAATCTAGAATGGTGAACCGTGCAACATGAAAGCAGTGAATGAATCATCAAATTAAGGTACTAGTTTTTGAAGTGCTTTAACTTTGTGGCATTATCTGCAACTCACAGCATTTGTTTTGAATATCACAAATAAATTGCTTAAATGTGCGTACTTATGAGCAATTTGAGTAGTTCCTGACAAACATTGACTCAATTTTGAGTAGCTATGTGATATTGTTTGACCAAGTGATAAAGAAAGACAGCGATGACAGGACTTGAGTTGAGCAACAACTGCACAGTACTTCATGTCATCTTGTGCTTAAATCCTTCACTAGGAATCTTCAAAGGGTTTAGATGATTTTCGGAATGTCTATCATGCCATTCAATGCAGAAGCATATTAGAGCATAAGACTGCAAAAGTGAAATATCTCAGGGATTTAAGATGCTCAACTCTCTAAGCTTTATGTAGCATGTTTGAAATTGAACTGCGAAGCCCTAGAAGAGTTATTATGTAACAACTGGTAAACAACAATGACCATCCAACTGAGTCAGCTGGAAAGTCACCATTAGCTAATTGTATTTAATGTGTGATGTTGAAATAATTCATTGACTTAGTTGGAATTGCTAACTGCTGCTCAGAAACTAATTTATAGCAAAGATTGTTAAAAAATCCCAAGAAATTCACTCTGGTGGCACAGTTCATTTTAAGATTTAAGCACTTGGAGCTTGTATCAAATTAACTTCCAAGTGTTATGCAAATATGGGAAATTCATTCTTCCTTGTTTCAATGTGTTATATACCATTAGTATAAAGAGAAATTTGAGAAATTTGACCAAGGTCTAATGAGGATTAAGAACCAGCTGCATCAATCACTGATGAACCAGTGATACCCATTTGTCGTATATATAGGCTTATTTGCAAATAATTTGGTTGCATTTTTAAAATACTATGAAAAGTAGCAAGCCATGATCGAGTAGCATTTTCACCTTGTATTCAACATGAAAAACTATAGTACATCAATGGAAAACAGCACCCCCGTGATATTGAGACTGGACCAAGATTTTGTAATATGCATTTAAGATTTGAGGACGGTTACCCGGCTGCTGTAAGTTGATGCTTTGACAAATAATGTGTACCTCACATGCCCCTTGAACCATCATGTAGTCTGTTTCAAGGCAGTTGTACATTACAGAACTCTCTCCAAATATGTTATAGACTCCCACTTCTGAAGCACATGTTGGTTTTCCCAATCTTGATGACAAATAAAGTCTGTAATATTCTGTAATAGACTGTAAAAAGATATACAAGATAAAAAGTAAATGGCATAAAGGGAGAAAATTATGATTGAAATTGATTGTAACAAACAATGGGCGCTTATACAAGAAATATAAAGTCTTTTGATGTCTTTTACATTTGATATTGGGAATGAGCTAACAATAGTTGTGTCAATCTGTATATTGTTCCGAATTGTGTAATGCAGTAGATTCTATGGAGTAAATGCAAATAATGCTAATTTAAGGGTTTCTAAATTATCATGAAACATTTGAAATCTTGTGCCTCTGCAAGTACTGCAATTTTGCGAATGTCAAAACATTGTGAGTTTCTTAACGTTTGTGCTCACTTGCCACTTATGGAATTCTTTTGAAAAGCATATATTTGAATGCTTTTTTGTGTTTGTATGTACTTGCTTTGTATCTGGAATTGTTCCTTGTGGCCAAGATGTGTTGGATGCCTATTTAGTATCTGCTTACCTTATGATATTGTTCATGAGGACATTCTTTAAAGGCTGCATCTTTTGGACTGTTTTTATATACAATTGACAAATATTGAACCTTCACTTTGACCTTCTGATCTCTTTCCTTCACTTTATATTGTCACTAGAGCAAGACTCATACTGGTGCGTAGTAGTCATTGTGATACGTTCATGCTATCATTTGTTAACCAAAATTATTACAATTTCTATATTATGTGTACGAGGCAAATTCTAGGAACTAATGTGATCAAAATGTTCAACCTATGGGTTAACTTATGACTACACTAGTTTGAACATCATGAATTGCCAATCACAACGTCATTATATATGTAATTCTATAGATATGATGTCATCAAATCTAGGATTTTCAGTGATATGAATCAAATCGCTATGTTTGCAATTTAATGCATTCGTTTGAATGTAGTGTTTTGACGATGTAGCTGAGAATGGCAATACCACATATTTCATTCATTAGTTTTGATAAATTAAGTAAGTATTATAAACTGATCAGCCAAAAAACACAAGTTTCACTTTCATGATTTTGTGTGGAAAGAACCGAAAATGTAAGTGTAGCATCATTTGCAATTGTTGTTTGGAGAATCTACTTGATTTTTTGATTTTTTTTTGAATTTGAGAATTAAAACCACCTCAACTGCATCTCGTGTATTCTCAAAACTATTTAAGCGTGACAACCAGGTTAGTATATGTCATTTTTTTTATCACACTAACACTACATGGAACGCAATGACAATAATTCTATGTACAATTGAATGTATGATGACAAGCATACACAATCTATGTTTGCATGTGTTAGAACGTATATAGCATAGTGAAATTCGTCTTCTTGTTTGCAAGTGATTTGACCTAGGGAACTCCTCGCAAATATGGCCAATGAGATAAAGGCTATTTAGAAATTTAAAACCATATACTAAATGTAACTAGAGAAGGTAATTCTATGCTGAGTAATGCTAATAAGAGCTCTCACAAAAGTGAAGCCATCAATCAACTACTTATATATGAGATGAGTCACATAATCACTCTTGTGGATCTTCTAAGATCCATTTATGGTCTAAAAAGTATTGTACTTTCACATGGTATCAGAGCCAAGTACAAGAGCCTTGATCATAGATCCATTCAAATCCATTTTTAGTAGGTTTTGGTGCTAAAACCTAGTCTTGTGAGGGCGAGCTAGAAGCCAAGTTTTGGTGAGGGGATTTGATCTCAAAGTTGAAAGGGATCAAAATCCGTACTGTTCCCACGTGTGGGCACTTCTGAACCTGCATTTAATGCACTATATTCATTTGGTCACCATAAATTCAATTTGAGAGCTTTTGATGTAATTTTTAGTGGAAATCCTAGGATAATCTACCAAGTGCCATTGATTAGATTTGAATTTTTTTCATGAGATCTAATTAATCTAGGCTTAAATCAGGTCCTCTAAACTTGTTTTATAGGACTTGAAGGTACATCAAAGTGTGTGAGAGAGATCAAGTCATTTTTTGTCCAAAAATAGGCAAGATTGGCAATATTTGTCTGAGAGTAGATTTCACATCATCTTATCTTCATCCCAGCTTTGTGAGGGAGTGATAGAATTGTGATTACAAGTCCATATGTTGGATTAGAAATCAAATTTGAGTGAAACACTACAAGTGTGAAACCTTTGTGAGTTTCAAGTTCAATCAAATCTATTTCTTGTGTGTAGAATTCACTAGTAAGATGGGAGCTACAAAACTTTGGTTCTTCATCATTGATTGTGTGGAGAGCTACACATATTTATGGAGATTGAGGCTATCCATTCCAAAATGACATCTAGAGTCTATGTGACATTTGTCACTTGTCATGCATGAAATTCTACCAACTTTTTACAAGTGTACTAGTTCTAACTAGAAATGTCCAAATCATCATGCATGTGTCCATTAAACTTTGTGCATGCCTTGCATGTCACTATGGATCACTTACAATTAATGCATGTGAGTTGCCATGAGTTTCTACAAGCATAATCATGCTAATTCTATGTCTACAAACTATATGCAAGTTGCATTTATCAAACTAAATAATACACAACCATGTAGCTCGAGTTCTATGTAGGCCAAACTTGGCATTTTGTATTAATGAGCTACATACTTGCATGGTACAACATTTGTAGCAAGCCAAGAAATCAATATGGATTGTTTTTCAATTTTAACACCTCCTTAAAATGATTTATATTGATTTGAACATGGATCTTGGTATAACTCCGAGGTTGGCTCTATGCTTGTTGAAGGAACTTTTGCTCAAAGGTTTGGTGAGCATATTTGCAATGCAAGATGATGTGTCGATGTGCTCCAATTTGATTTCACCTCCAATGAGCTTCTCTCTCACGAAGTGATGTGCAACTTCGATATGCTTGCTCCTTGCATGAAATATTGGGTTGTTGGCAAGGGCTTGAGCTAAAATGTTGTCACACATGATCATAGGTATATCTTCTTCCATAATTATCTTTAGCTCCACTAGTAACCTCTTGTTGTAGTGAGCACCTTGTACTCAGCTTCACATGATGAGAGTGATACAGTATCTTGCTTTTTGGAAAGCCAAGATATCAAGTTTCCTCCAAGATATATGACATAAGTACTTGTAGATTTCCGATCTGCTCTATCACTTGCAAAATCCGAGTCAGAATAACCAATAATAGAAAGATCTTCACTTTTATACAATAAACCAAAATCAAAAGTTGAAGATATATATCTAAGCACTCTCTTGGCCTTTTTCTAGTGATAAACTGAAGGATTTTGCATAGCCTGGCTCAACTTATGAACACTAAAGCTTATGTCAGGTCTAGTTATTATGAGCCAAATTAAGGAGCCTATAAGACTTCTAAAAAGTGTGATGTCCTCGAAGGATCTTTCATCACCTTTGTTAGAATCCTTTACATTTTATTCCATAGGTGTTTCTATACTCTTACAATTCAACATATTGAACTTTTTTAACATTGAAAGAGCATACTTAGATTGACATACAAAAGCTTTATCTTTAAGAAAGTCAATCTCTAATCCTAGAATATAGTGAATTTTTCCAAGATCTTGCATCTTGAACTCTTTTCCAAGTGCAATCTTGGTTTCCTCAACTAACTTGATACAACTTCCTGTCAGAATGATATCATCAACATAAATAAGAAGGATTGCACAAATAGTTTGCAGAATTTATAGCTTCACCCCAATATTCAATAGGCAAAGAAGCTGATATTCGAATTGCTTTAGCACATTCACATAAAGATCTGTTTTTCCTCTCAGCTACTCCATTTTGGGATGGAGAATAGGCACAAGAAAATTCTCTCTTTATTCCTTCACCTTCACAATAATTATGAAACTTGTTGGAGATATATTCACCTCCTCCATCGCATCTTAAAGCTTTAACTTTGCAAGAAAACTGTTTTTCTACATAAGCTTTGAAGATAAGGAAGTGATAAAAAACCATAGCCTTTGAAGAAAGTAGATACAACCAAGTGTATCTAGTAAAGTCATCAATAAAGGTGACAAAACATGTTGCACCACCAATACTTTTAGAAGAGAAAAAATGTACATCTGAATGTATGAGTTCCAATGGATAAGTAGTCTTTATAAAAGACTTCTGATATGGCTTTCTATGTGACTTTGCAATGGCACAAGCCTCACAAGGCTTGAAATCTTTAGAAAGAGATTTTGGAAGACCAATAGCCTTCTCCTTCTTAACCATAGAAGACATAGATGTAAAGTTAGGATGTCCCAACCTTCTATGCCACAGCTCCTCCTTAGATAACAAAACAACTTCACAAAGGTTTGCATTCTCATAAGAATTCAACTTAAAAACTCCACCACATCTAGTTCCATCAGCAAGGATCTCATCTTTTCTCTTGATAAAACAAGTATTGGAGTTGAACTTTACATCACAACCATTATCAAGCAACTTTCCCACACGAATTAAGTTCTTTGTAAGTTTTGGAATGAAAAGAACATTAGAAAGTGCAAGAACTTTTGAAGAAGCAAGTTTCAATGGAATGTTGCCAATTTCTTTTATTGGACACTCATGATCATTAGCTGTGTAAATAGATCTCTTGAGTCCTTTGAAAGGTAAGATTGAGTCAAATGACTCCTTTGAACAACACATATGTGAAGAGGCTCCACTGTCTATGTACCAAGCTCCATCTTTCTTGAAAGGTGATGAAGAAAAACTGGACACCATAAGTGATCCTTCTCCAGCACTTGCAACAAAATTTTCTTCAATCTCTTTGAAGAGATTAGCTTGCTTGAGTTGGTTTTTCTTCTTAAAGCAATTAGAGGCATAGTGCCCCTTTTTGCCACAAAAGAAGCACTTCACTTTCTTCTTCTTGGTTTTTGAGTTAGAGGGATGAGATGTTTCATCCTCTTCACCATCTCGATCTCGATCTTTGGCTTTGTCTTTGTTGTATGCTTGAGAGAATTGGTTCTTACTCCTTCCTTTCTGCTTGCCTTTGACAAAGAGGGCTTTGTCACTTCCACCATGTTCAAGTTTGTCCATCTTGGAGAGTTTATAGCTTTGTCTAGATTCTTCAGAAATAAGAATTCCTTGGAGAATTTCTAGATTAGGTAACTCCTCCTTAATAGCAAAAGACTGAACAAGATTATCATAGTCATCTCTCAAGCCATTTAGTATGACTTGAACTTGCTCAACTTGGTTAATGGTAACACTAACACATGAAAGCTCTCTATGTAAATTTTTAACTCTCAAAACATAGTTAGATGCACTCTCTTCACTTCTTTGGAAACTTTGGAAAATCTAATTCCTAAGAGTGAGTATTCTAGAAGTATTCTTTGCTTCATAGATGGTCTTTAGTGCATCCCAAGCTTCTTTGGCTGTAGTGCAAGATCCTATTTCTCTCAAAATTTCATTATATACATTCATCTTAATGAAATGTAGAGCCATTCTAGCTCTCTTCTTATATTTAGGAATTTCAACCTGTGCTTGAGGCTCCTCCTCAACACCAAGCACAATATCCATAACATCTTGGAGTATCAAAACAGACTCCATTCTTAACTTCCAAATTGAGTAATTAGAAGTGTTTAGTCTTTCACTGGCTTCTAGAAGATATCCTCCTTGAGATGCCATTATAATGAAGACTTCTTAGTTATTGGATTGAGATATGTTTGAGCTTGTTCCTATTAGACTTAGAGTTGCTGCTCTCTTTCACTATAGGTATTTTCAAGGTGAAACTACCTTCCTATGTGAAACACTTGCAACTATATTTGAGATGAATCTCAAATATTTCACAAGACAAGTTATCTAGATCAGACACAAAAAGTGGTTTGAGACACTTTGGCTGGTTTGAATCCTACTTTTGGCACGTGTGAAATGCTTCAAAAGAAAACACTATTGACACTCAGAAGGCTCAAAGGGTGTTCAAATACTGACTTTTTGGTCCTTTTGCCATGTGGCCTCTTTAATGAAATTGAGGCTTATGAATAGGGCCACATGGGCACCCCTGACCAAGGTACATAGCCCATGTGAGACATTGTCCTTTCCAATGAAATTGTTCCATTTGGCAACTAAGTCAAAGCCTCAGCATTTGCTAGTTGATAGGGCTTTCATTTAACAATTATATGACTCGACATATGGCTTGAGCTTTGTCCAAGAAAATTCTCTCTTAACCAAGTCCAGAGTCCTGTGTATACCGGGATGTCTTGCACAAGGTATGTCATGACATTCAAACAAAATCTTTCGTTTGAGCTCATCATCACCAGATACGCAAACTTTTCCATTCTGAAATAGTAAACTATCTCGAATGGTGAACTGTTCCACAATCTTCTTATCTTTCTTAGTTAGTTGAGTCCCATGTGTTCCTGACTCAACACTGTCCACATTGCTTCCTTCTAAACAATGTTCCAAATGTGACCAAAATGGGAATCTGATTCATATTTCCCTCTCAGCGAAAGATATAGATCCGTAGAAATCTGGGTGAATGACAACTCGTTTAGTTCACCGATCCGACAAAGAGCATCTGCAACTTGATTAGGGCTGTCTCTTATGTAACGGATTTCATGATCAAATTTTTGCATCAATTCAGCCCATCGAGTTTTTCTCCCCCGAAGATCATGTTGACTAAAAAAATACTTAAGAGACTGGTGATCCATATACACTACAAACTTACTACCAGACAAGTAGTGTCTCCAGGTTTTAAGTGCATGGACTACAACAAACAATTCTTTTTCCTACGTAGTATAATGCAACTGAGGACCAATGAATTTTTTGCTCTCAAACGCTAGTGGCCTATGTAACTACCTTATCACCCTCCTTGAAAGTGAGAACATACTTCTCAAAATCAATTAACAAAGAAGATGATTTACTAAATAACCATTCGTAAGCTAAGATTAAATCAGTACGAGCTAGGTCTAATACATGAAAATAAACTAATTCTATGTGTCATTGCACCAAAACTGGGAGCTTCGGGACTTTCACGTTCCAAGTTTCCAACTCTGCTCCTGACGCTAGATAAACTTTATATCTATGATTGCTGGCTTTAGTTTCCAAACTGAGTTTCTGCACAAGACGAGAATTAATTAAATTATGAGTTGAACCACTGTCCAATAAAATACTCACTTCTTGATCTTTAACTGTGCCAATTAAACAGAAAAGTTTATTAGGCAAGAAAGAAATAGTACTAAAAGAACATTCACACTCACAATCAGTCCAGTTAATTTTTAAAGTCTTACCATTGCCTCCTGGGATTTCCATAGGTCCATGAATTCCTGGATATAAGAGTCTAAACTCTTTGTACCCATAATCCTTTGTTGCAGCATTTAGTTTTCTAAAATCTTGGCAAATTCTAATCTTGTTTGTCTTCTTCTTAGGTACCATAACTATTGGTGACACCCACTCACTACTTAGAACATGATATGTAATACCCGCTCTAAGACATCTATCTAATTTGTCTTTAACTAACAAGGAATACGTTGGATTTAATCTATATTGTCACTGCCTAACAGGTATTGTTCCCTGAATAAAATCTATTCTATGTTCTCCCCATTTAACTGGTATTCATGTTAAATCATCCATCGACCAAGCAAATACGTTTTGATATTTCTGAAGAAGTAATATATACTCTTCATGTTCCTGGTCTGATTGGTGTTTATATAAATTCAAAATTTTACCTTTATTAATTTCTATTTCTACATAGTCTGTCTTATCTACCATTCCTTCGGTCAGACTTGCTATGGTTCCACTCAAAACTTCCCTTGACTCGGATGTTATCGAAATTTTCTCATCCTCGTCAATCTCATAGCATTCTATGAATTTGCTCCAGGATTGCTATCTTTTCTTCCCATCTCAAAAGGTGACCCCCTATTGGACTGGCTGTGAGAATGCCTGGAAAATATATTTGTTTGGTAGACCAATTTATAATAGCATCTGCCTGATATAGCCATGGTCTTCCAAATAATATTGAATATGGTGGTGTATCTATTGGGTTTATGACAAAGAAATTCATAACGAACGTCTCTGTCTCTATAACTACACTAATACCCTTTAACCTACTGGTATGCATTTGGATGCATCTACTCAATGGATTTCATGGTTAGTAGTAGGCTGTATCTATTTTTCTAGTCCTAATTCCTTAACCATTGTCTCAGTTATTAAGTTGATACTGGATCCTGAGTCTATTAGTATTATATCAATAGTATGGTCTCCTATAATAGCACTAATATTTGGGACTCTACGATCTCCTCTATCTACATACTCTACTTTATTGTTGTATGCAAGTATACTTAATGTGACAAATCTCTCCCCTTCCTTAGTCCTTACGGACTGAACTCCTTCATCCTCTGAAGTATAGCTCGAGGATGATGTAGGTGTCTTACCTTCATACTTATCCTTTTCCCAGGACACCGTAATTCTTTTATGACTTTTCCCCGTCGGTGTCTCCATTTGATCTCTGAAGGTAATCTCCTTCTTCTTCCAGTGGGTTATGACATCGGCTTGGTAGAGCCACAGTCGTCCTAATAATACTTTATACGACGATTCTCTTGTAGTCCTTAATATAATAAAATCCATTAGAAACTTATGGGACAATTCTCCTATCGGTGATCTTCTAGTTGCATCAGCTAATCTTAAATGTCTTAATGTAGGTGCTATTCTATGGTGAATGCCTAACTCATATGTTGTCTCTTCAATCATTATATTTACACTAGTTCCGGAATCTATGGGCACACTATTTAAAATGTAGCCATTAATTACTACCCGAATCTCGGGTTGACCTTCATCACCGTAGTTAACTAGTCCTACATTGACTAACGGTTACTTCGCATTTCTTTTCTTTTTCCTTTGCAAAAATTGCTTATTTTCTTTCCTATGATACTGATTATCCTCTAATAACTATTCAAAAGTTATATTGGGCATTTTAGAGACAAGGTCTTCCACTATATCATATGAACGATGTCTAAGTGACGATAGATATCTAGGTATCTCACTACTTATAACTGGATCTGAGAATGTTACTTTTTTAACTTTCCTGGTTTCTTCAACTAAAAGCTTTTTAGCTTCCGAACTAATATCAACATCATAATATTTTTCAGTAGGCCTATCAAGGCCTAATTCTTTACTATCAGAAATTTCTACTGGCTGTTTTGCGACTTTCGCTTTTTCTGTCATGTTTTTTGCATTTTTCGCGGATTTCATTTTCTTTGTTTTTCTTTTTATCTTTAAGAGTTGAAGAATCTTTACTACTTCTAGTAGTTACTTTATTTATCTCTTCATCTAAATCAGGCCATTGATGGTCTTGATTTTGTAATTCGGACTCTACTTCTATCCTTTGGACTACCATGTCAGTGTTAGTTTTAGATGGCCAAAGCTCATCTTCTCTAGGCGAGTTTACAAACCTCAGTTTAGACCACGGTTGTTGTGGCTGAGGACATTCAGCAGTGACATGCCCTTCTCCTTTACAGTTAGCACAGAGCGTCACATATCCTACTGACCTCTTAGGTTCAGGGAAATCAGGCACATATCCTACTGACCTCTTAGGTTTAGGGCAATCAGGCGAATAGTGACCCGAGGCTCCGCAATTGTAGCATGAACTCCTTACTTTGGGTAGAGGAGTGGAATCTCTTGTCCCTCCTCTACGCAAAATGGTGTACTGTTGACCGGTACGTGGTTTTGGTATAATGTTCTTTTGGTTAGAAGGAGTTGTAGTATAAGCTACCTCCTCATGATTATTAACCGGATAGAGGAATAATTTATCTTCTAAATAGTTAGTTTGTAAACTGGGATAGTTAGTCTTAGAATGACCTTCCTTCCCACAAGCAGTACACCAAACATTGGCGTTAAGCTTCGCTTTCTTCCATTTGGCTTTAATGTCAGACATCTGGACTTTTAAATCACTCATTTCTTTTGCTAATATCTCAACACTCTTCCTTAATGGATCCATCTTTTTGGATTTTTCCATTCTCTTCTTTCTATCTGAATTCCTACTCTTTGATTTCCTATAAAAAGATTCTTCTTCTGATGAAGAAGAATAAGATGAATAATCTGAAGACTCTTTTTCATCTGCTGAATCGGATTTTGATTCAGACTCAATAGATGATTTAGATTCTTTTTTACGTTTCGATTTATGCTTTTTACTATTTTTTCTCTCATTCCTCCATCTTGGGAAATTTGAGAAGTTTCGTAATTTTCAGTAGAGGCAATGACATCTTCCAAAGAGGTCATCAATCCTTGTCGACAATAACGATCGATTTTCTTAGGCAAGCCACCCAAGAACCATTCGTTTTGCATAGGAACCGGATACTGGGCTCCTAATTTTCCTATTAAATTCTTAACTCTACAAGTATACTTTCTAAGCAATTCCTTTAGCTTTTTCTCAACAGAATTAAGTCGTGCCAACAATCTAGTGGAGTATCCTATCTCCCTAAACTGTTTAAGGAATGCTGCTTTTAAGGCATTCCAAGTATTAAATGTTTCCAGTACTAATTGACTAAACCAAATCCTAGTCTACTTTTGTAGGAGACCTGGCAAAATTCTAACTTTGTCCTCATCTCTATGTTCTTTATTTGCTATAGTAATAGATTCAAACTGGACAAATAATTGTCTGCATCTTCAAACGATGATCCCTTAAAGAAATCATCAGAAATGGAGTTTGCAAGGATTGGAGCCAGCAAAATTTGCCATCAAGCTAGCTGATCAATCCAGTGTAAAGCCAAAGGGTATAATTGACGCCATCTCGGTGAAAATAGCGGGAATGCAGTTTGTAAGCACTTTTGTGGTGATGGACATACCAGAGTCCCCTTCTGCCTACCGCATTTTACTAGGAAGACCTTGGTTGACGATCATGCAAGTGATTCACAACTGGAAAACTGGAAAACTCACTTTCAAAAATAAAGAGCAGGTTGTAAAGGTCGATCCAACCACATGGGCGGTGAAACCAATTACACCAAAAGTTGATGACGGATCGTCCACCACTGATCACATAATTGATCGCCCAAGGCAAGCCAGGGAAGGTCATTAAACGACTCTGAAACGGATATTGTGAGATGGACGGATGCATTGGCAACCGTTGACTGTATGGCTGGGCATGCTTGTCAACCAGATTCAGATCCAGAACCCAACACATCTTCACCCAAGTGCTATACCTTGAACACACCAATCACTTTCGAGGTGAATATGATCAACGTAGCATGGCTGTCAGTAGAACGATTGAGAACCCTATGGACGATGATTTAGTCCCTTGGCAACATGCTTTTACCTACAACAAGGAGACTGAGTTGACTGATGAGCAGGTCCTACAGCATATGGATCTATGAGTTAGATCTTGATCTAGATGCATTACACAATGATTTTAGCAAGAGCAATAGATCAAATGATTAAAAACTATGAAGAGCGACCTCACATGTGTGGAGGATATTACCAATACGGATTTTAAATAGAGAGTAAAGTACTTAAGCATACAAAAGCATTCCAATCATCAAAACTCAAGACAAATGTGGAAATTACAAGGAAAACTAGAAATTGCCAATGTCACATCAACTTCTCATTGATTTGGTTGATCTCTTTATAGAACAAGTACATCCACGAGCTGGGTACTGTCCAACAAGCCTTCACACTTGTGAAGAGTGCCTAGTCATCCAGATCCACCAATGGGAGCCATATATGCTCATTTCCCAAAGTTGACTGTTCTCATTAGTTAGAAACAAAAAAGCTAGTCTTCCACAATTATAGGAATATTCTCTATAAAATAGGATTTAATAGAATCTCTCTATCTTATCATTTACAATCTTATCCACATGTGTGAATGGCATCTTGACATGTGTGAGTAATAACTCATTCACATAGAAGTGCAATCTATTTACATAAAGCTTGACCAAAATGACTTTTCTCTAGATTATACTCAAAGATCAATTTCACACTCGTGTAGATCTAATTAAAATCAATCTAACTTTATAAAAGTAAGTTATGTACATTCTTTCACATGTGGGAACAGGCTCCACACATGTGAGATCCTATCACGATCAATTATCTCAAGATAAACCAAGTACATCAAGTTGGAAATGACATTTTTAATACTCCTCCTCACTTCTAACTTGGTAAATCTATGGTACTTCTATAAAAAACTTAAGAAGCTAATGTTAGCTTCTCAAGTGGATCCTTTGACATGGATTTGATGTAGAACCAGCCAATGCTATGTGTTGTAGTCACACTACCACAACCATGATAAAACTTCTTTGATGGAAATCCATTGCCAATCTTCTTAAATCACATTCCACCATCCTAGCTTTCTTGCCTTTGATTCCTTCCAAGCTTGAAGAAGATATTTGACTTGCAAGCTCCTCCTCCTAGAATGTAGCTAGTTTTTCATGAAGGAAATCCGAGGCTTCCATGCCTCATAATGGCTATGAAAAACAAGACCTTGAGATAGATACATGTGTAGATTACCAAGATTTTGCATACTAGTTTGACTACAAAGCAAATTTTTTTTGCATGATTGTCTTAATCTTGTAATCAAAATAGATCTTGAATTCATTGAGGCTACTTACTTGCTTATGGATACAAGTGTCCTTTTGAGGATGAGTCACTTGATCTCATAAGAAGTTTACACATTCCCTCGACAAATGAGAAAACACAACTATTGACAATTTGAATGAACAAATCATTCTTGCTCTTATTAGATTCAAGAGAATACATTTGATAAGATGACAAATTGATTTCTAATTGATTTAAGATCAGTTTCAAACTATTGAGAATACTAGATATGTCATCAAAAAAGGCTTCATGCTCATCTAGTATTACTTCATTACAGCCTTGAGATGCAAAGATCTCATCAAAGCAAAATGTCTTATCAAAGATCATATGAGAAACAAGCATGGATGTATAGAAGTGTGTACCACCTGAATTTTGATTCTCTTCCTCATGAAATGTGAGCCTCATTGACTCTGCCTTGTCCTTTGAGAATCTCCATGGAAGCATTAGTTGAGAAGACTCCTCCTCAAGCTTTAGCCAATCTTTATCATCACCTTGGATTGTAGGTAGATATGGAGATCCTACCATCATCCTCTTGATTGAGATTCTCCTCATTCCTTATTTGCAAAGGAATGTAAACAAAGAAAATGGATCTCAAGATCCCACAATCAACTTTTGATAAGAGATACATCCTAGCATCACCATATGATACAAGAGACAAGAAATGTGCATTTGAATGAATGATTTCCTCCTTTGCCATAATCTCCTTTTTAATGGCAACATTAGCATCTAATTTAAACAATCTTCCTTGCTTAAATCCTCTTGCTATGCATACATCATTTTTCAATATGGAACAAACTCCATGCTTGAAGTGAACATCTAATCCATTATCCACTAGTTGTCCAACACTTAGCAAATTCCTAGTGATTGATGGAACATAAAGCACATTTTTTAGATCTATCCTTTTGGTAGATCCAAGACATAAGAGAATGGTACCAATACCATCTATTCTGCATTCTTGATTACTTGATGTAAAGATAAACTTTCTAGCATCATTATAAGAGTGTAGAGTTGAGTAAGAATCCCTTAGAAATGTCATGTGGGAGCTTGCCCCACTATCAATCCACCATGCCTCACTAGAATCTTTCTTGCTTGTTGATGTGGATGTAGATGCCATCAAAGATTAGATTTCCTCATCTTCCTCCTCTTCATGTGCAAGGTTCCCTTGTTGGCTCTCTTCTTGTGCCCTTTGCTTCTTGTAGCATTCGAATACTATATGCCCCTTCTTCCCACAAAAGAAGCATTTGAGTTTGGATTTGTCTCTCTTCCATGAACTTGATGCTTGATCCTCCACCTTGGCCTCCTTGCCTTGGATCTTCATGGATGCATTGGTCTTCTTCTTGCCTTTTAATGAGAAGTTGGCCTTCTCATCTCCATCTTGTAAAGATAAGGAACTCATCCTAGTCTTTACATGTAGAACTCTACTTTCCTCGGCCACAAGCACACTATGTTCAATAGAGGGTAGGCTCTCTTGAATGGCAAAACTTTGGACCCAATTGGAGTATTCATCTCCAAGTCCATTTAGGATTACTTGAACAAGTTCATTATCATGAATTTTGTCACCAATAGGAGCTAACTCTTTGTTTAGTGACTTAATTCTAAGCACATATTCTTCCTCTCATGCTTTGCAAAATCAAATTTCTTAGCATAAGCATTCTTGAAGTGTTGTTGGATTCATAGATACTCTTCAATGAATCCCAAGCCTCTTTTGATGAGGCACAAGAAGCCACCTCTTTCAAGAGGTCATTGCCTACATTCATCTTTAGACAACATAGGGCCAATCTAGCCCTCTTCTTGTATTTCAATTGTTCTTGGGCTGCTTGAGGCTCTTCCTCAACTCCAAGAACAATGTCATAGAGGCCATGGATCACAAATAGTGATTCCATCTTCACTTTCCAAATGGAATACTTTTTGGAAGTTAGCCTCTCACTAGATTCTAACAAAAATCCACCAATGGATGACATTATGAATGATTGCCTATGAGATGCACAAAGATAATGATCCACTCAAAAATCCTAGCAAATCACTCCTTCACAAAATTTATTCTAGCACTATTTTGCTTGATATTTCACACACACAAGATCTGAACAAATCAGCCTTAAAGATCTGATTTAATGCTTCAAAAATAATTCCTTCAATGACTCAAATCCCTATTTGATCATTAGCATTCAATGGATTGAACCTAGATCTAGACAATGCACCAAAAACCTTGAATTTTGGACTAGTATGCACATTTTTAAACCAAAAACACTAAAGGAAGTTGATTTGAAAGTTTTTGTATAGTTTCACACGTGTGGAAAGTACATCAACAGCCCACAAATCAATCTTGACCAAAAATATTGAAGGTACCTCTCTCGTTGAACTCGCCCACTCAAGTAAAGTTCAAAAACAACACATTGTCAATGATTTCACAAGATTTATTAATTGTTAGATCACTCTTAGACTTGGCTATGATACCATGTCAATTTCTAGAAAAAGGGACAAGTATGCTTGTACAAAACAATCATTAAGAGTTATTGATTTATTAATCCAATGATCTATCAAGTTCTATGAGTTAGATCTTGATCTAGATGCATTACACAATGATTTTAGCAAGAGCAATAGATCAAATGATTAAAAACTATGAAGAGCGGCCTCACACGTGTGGAGGACAGTACCAGTACGGACTGTAAACAGAGAGTAAAGTACTTAAGCATACAAAAATCATCAAAACTCAAGACAAATGTGGAAATTACAAGGAAAACTAGAAATTGCCAATGTCACATCAACTTCTCATTGATTTGGTTGATCTCTTTATAGATCAAGTACATCAACGAGCTTTGTACTGTCCAGCAAGCCTTCACATGTGTGAAGAGTGCCTAGTCATCTAGATCCACTAATGGGAGCCATATATGCTCCTTTACCAAAGTTGACTATTCTCATTAGCTAGAAACAAAAAAGCTAATCTTCCACAATTATAGGAATATTCCCTATAAAATAGGATTTAATGGAATCTCTCTATCTTATCATATACAATCTTATCCACGTGTGAATGGCAATGTGTGAGTAATAACTCATTCACATGGAAGTGCAATCTATTTACATAAAGTTTGACCAAAATGATTCTTTCGTAGATTCTACACAACGGTCAATTTTACACTTGTGTAGATCTAACTAAAATCAATCTAACTTTATAAAAGTAAGTTATGTACATCCTTTCACACGTGGGAACAGGCTCCACACGTGTGAGATCTTATCATGATCAATTATCTCAAGATTAACCAAGTACATCAAGTTGGAAGTGATATTTTTTACAGAATTGACGACGTAATTGGCATGCAATCATATAATCATTGTGTAATGACTCTCCAAACATGAGTAAACTCATCAAAATCACCAACATATCAAACATTATAAGATAATCAAAGCAAAATTCTGAATACTAATAAAATTTCATTTGCAAAAATGGAACAATATACTAATATAGCTATGAGATAAATCCATATGATTGATTTATAACCATGGAGTGAATGAAAATATGAGAAACCACTTACTTGGAGGTTGAATCCATCACCAAGAAAAAAACAAATTAAAGAACAACTATGAAGAACTATCAAAAATAAAAAATCTAGGAGAAAGTGATACTAACTCCACCTTTTGATCGATGCAAGCACAACTCTAATACCATCGAGAAAATCAACACTTGTAGATCCTATAGATCCTACTACAAAGCACCAAAAGAAATGATCACGAAGCCGAACCACCCAATGAAGTAGAAGTTAGAGATCAAATCACCCAAGCTTTTCCTTTGAACCACAATGTGAAAATGCTAATAAGGAGAAAAAATTGGTAACCAACAACTGAAACCTGAAGTGTAGGAGGGCTAGTTTTTGTAGGGTAGATATAGATCCCAAGAGATGCATGTGCCATACAACCCTAATACACCCCTAACTCCAACTAGAGTTACTATTGATACTCTTCACCATGCATACATCGATCAAACACCATGAACTGATCCACATGTCAGAATTGGAGTGCCTAGGCCCTCTCAAGATTCTTAATCACATATCTGGCCTTGAATGAAATTTTTAGGCGTAACTAACAATCTCGACATTGGAATGCCAAATAGTTATGTCAAGTATTATTCCAAGTCCTTGGTACTAGACATGGATGCAATGCAAATCGAATGACTTCTTGAGCACGGTTTGTTGAATTTCTAATTTTATTCTATTAAATAACATCCCCAAGGATTGGAAATATATGAGTTGGCTCAACCTTTCAACAAAAGCTTGAAGCTTGATGACTAATCTTTCATTATCGTCACCTGTACCTTATCCAAGTATACATTTGCATTTGTACTATCTAATTTTGTTAACATCTTGCCATTCCAAAAAATAGACATAAATGAGTTCTTTTCTATAACATTAGTATATTGTTCGCTTTCTTGTCCTTGGCTAGGGCAACAATCCCTTTCTACTCAGTTAAAAACCTAAGAAATCAATTTCTCCTAGTTAAATTTGCATATGACAAAGTCTAGCTTAAATTTTCAACATTTGATTGGGTGGGAAGTTTCTCCATTGCTTCAAGGTGTTTTTTCCATTGCTGGCCATTTCACATGAAAGTTGTCAATAATAGTCTTAGATTTATTGGAAATCTTATTTTATAACAATCAATTGACCATTCGTTGGAAGCACCCAAATTATTTCTCCTTATTCTAAAAAACAAATGGACCTACAAGCCATTTATATCAAGCACTTGTGTGATCACAACAGTAGATTTGTTGATTTCTCCCTTCTGCATCTTAACATGAAAGGATCCAATCTCACGTTCCAATCTTGAAAACCACCTTTCTCTCCTTTCTCATTGTATTCATTCTCCACTAGCTCAGATTCCATGACTTCATATACCATCGAGGACCTTGTCATCTTCCCCACCAATCCTCAACATTGTTGACCACCTATTGTGTACCTTTTCATTCTTGATGACTTGCATTTTCACTGTATCAATGACTTCTTCTTTCAAATGATTTGATTACTTGCTCAACTTCTAGCAAAGGGAGTCTTTTAAGACCATAACTTGGTTCTAATGTTATCCTCATGAAACTTCCATTTGTATAGAGTAATGCTTCCCACGTTGTTGAGTCCCTATGGTAGAAAGTTCTTACTTGATTGGTTTTGCACAACAAAAGTAAAGAATAATGTAGAATCAAACGAAACGGAGTGAAAACCTTCTCACCTCCTAGCTACGAATGTCCAGTGACCTACTATAGATGATGCCTCTTTTGAACTAGACGAAACACGTTGATAAAGGGCTGCTACATACACTAATTGCTAACAAATCTCAGCAAAGGAAGATCTTTCACCAACAATCTCTTGGAGTTAGTAGGCCAATCACTCGTTTCTCTCATGAAATGTTTTATCCCCCACCCCATTCTTACAAATGAGCTGTATTCATAGATGTAGAATGTTCCAAGAGGTTGCCTCCTTTCTCTTGAATCTTTAGCAAGAAACTGTTCTTTCTCTTTTTCAAATTCATATGTAACTTCATTCTCAAGTCTCACGGGTCCAATTAGAAAAAACCTAATCCCCCTTAGTTGAGTGACTTAATTTCGATCACAAATTAGAGTTTCATAGCCAACAATCTTTGACCATAAAAGTCCACGATCTTAGAACATGTTATTTAGCCCAATAATCCAAAAGGGTGTAGCACACTTTTAGTAGACAACAATCCCCAGTAGTATGTTATAGCTTCTTGTGTTCACCACCATGAAATAGATAGGTACATATAATAGTGAGATGCTTACATAAACACGTATAATCTGGCCTTCGCTAGTGAAACTCATGTAGAAGTTCTAGTGTAGCATGTTTTTCCAACCCCTCGTGGCAATAAACATAGTTTGAGAGAGATGACACGGGTACTGGCTCAAGTGTTTATCTAGGCTTCCACTTCTTGTCCTTAGAACACCAAGCTTGGATAATCACCCTTTGCCACTCTAGCATCTATAGTACATCAAGCTCCTTGCTATTCTCCGTTAATCAAACTAATTTGACATTTGTTTGTCCTCTACCTAATGCAACCAAGAGCCCTGAGTTGGAAAAGTTTTATTACAACTCTTTAATAATAAGATTTATGACTCACACTATATGCTTGCTCAAAGAATAAAAAAAATTTCTTAGAGCCCTAATCTTGGTGTTATGTCGCAACATTAAGATCTAACCTCATAGGAACCTTTGTGCTAGGTACCTTGGCTACCAACAACTTATGTCCAAGGACTTTCAAGTTTTAAATGTGGGCAAAAAATGTTTCAATTATTCACCAAATTCCTACAAGCCTCATAGTTTTGTCAATCATCAAGCAATAAATGAGGGAGTACATTTAAATTGTGTGAAGACACATCGGTTACAAATTTGTTAACAAAGACTAAAATGCCACAAGATTGCATAATGATTCACATGGATAACCATTTGGTGCATAGTGGGTACATTAGATAACTATGCGAGGCCGTAATGCCTTGTGCTCAGGTGTCCTTTGTATTTTGGGACCACCTCAAGGAGCATAATGTCCATCCAATTTTCTCTCTCCTAGGAATCTGTCATTCTCTCTCCTCTCTCCGGTGGAGTTCACTTTCTCTCTCCTCTCTCCTCTCTCCGGTGGAATGCACGTTCTCTCTCCGGTGGAATGCACGTTCTCTTTCCTCTCTCCGGTGGAATGTGCATGTGCTATGTGGCAGCCCGTCATTGGCTGTCCACATCCACATTCCACCACAAACGTAAAAAATCTGCGAAAAAAAAACGGCAAAAAATCGAAAAAAAAAACTGGTCCACTCGTACGGCCGTACGGTATAGCCAAAAAACGAAAAAAAAAAAAACCTTCGCACAATGGCATTACGTAGAAGAAGGCCCGAGAGTCGGGCCTTCGTTGCTGGTCGGGGCCTGGCCTCGGGCTCCCGCCCTCGGGCAAGGGCCCTCCCAGCAAGGAAGGCCTCGGGCCTTCCCCCCCACTAACAACTTTTTCCGTTTTAGTCCGTTGCATGAACCATGAATGACCTAACCCTAAGAATCTTCTTTCTTTATTTCTCTCAAACCTAAAATTATATTTTCTTTGGCATTATGAACTCTCTCTCTCTCTCTCTCTCTCTCTCTCTCTCTCTCGACAGATTTGCAATTACAGTGCGCTAGCTTTGCTGATCGTAACAATACCCATTTGTAGCTCCAGCTCTGCCGTCCGCTCCCGCTGATTTCTTTGGCGTCGCTCCCAGCATCCCATGACTATGACTTGTAATTCAAAAAATGATCATTAGGGTACGCATCTTCTGAGCATCGGTGAAGAAAGTGAGAGACATTGTGGTCGCTGGCCATAGACTAGATTTTGGTGCGAGTTCTACGAATCTGATGGCAAATGCTTGGAGCAAATGACATCATCTTTTTTTGTGACTGTACGTAAGTGAGATCTCAATTGATTCTGTCACATCCTTCATATGTGTCGGGCCACTACTTTTTAACATTCTTGAAAAAAACGATGATAATTGTCAATGCATTGGTTTGTTTGGCCTGATTCTATTATTCTGTTAAGAATCATATTTCCATTATTCTCTTTCATGGTAATCTACTTTTAAGTTTCAGTATTACTGTTTGAGAGGATAAACATATTGTTATGTTTAAAGTTCCAAACAACCGAATATGAGGTTTAACTTTAGATAAATATTACTTTGATTTCACTTTGACTTTGTCCAAGTTTGTGGATATTTTTATACAAAAACTGTAATGGACATTGGCAAAATAGTAGCTGATGTGGCACACTCATTTGTTGAGAGCGGAGCGCTGTAACATAGCTCCTCTTAAAACCAGATGATGCGCCGTTCAGCCATTGGCCGATTATGCCCTGTATTGCTTGGGAGCAGGCCTGCTATTGCCTGTGGCAGGCCTTGCCGCTCCTGTTGCTCAGGCCTGCTATAGGTGGTTGCAGGCCTCCACCCAACAAATACGTACTGTGTATTGCATGATATCATGCAAGCTCTCTGGATGTCAACTGGGCGCTAGCGAATGTGGATTGTTGTGCCTGGGACTTTCATATGGCTAAAATGGATCTCAATGACTGCTTTAAGCTCACCAATGTCTACCACACATGAATGAATGATAAACAAGTTCTCAATTTTAGTCAGCTAGATTAGATAGTATTTACCTCCCCCAACATTGGTAACTAGTTTGCCATCTCCTTCCATATCTTGATCTCATGGACCTTGTCTGACCACACCTATCTAGATCAAATGACTTTTTTTGAACGAAGTTTTTAATTATTGACAAAACAAAACAAAATTCTACATTATGAACAACTTAATTATCTAGCAACTTGAATACATAAGGAGATTATTGGCAAAGCGATTAAATTCTAAAGAGCGGTTGAGGCTTCCCTTGCCCATTGCACTGTGCAACACATCTGTGCCCAAAGATCTCTCTTGGCTTGGTTTGTCGAACTAGAAATCTCCTCTGCCAATATTGTGAAAACCTGGGACCAGTTAAAAGTTGTTGCACTCAAAAATAGAATTGTTGACCAAGCTAATTCCATTAGCTTCCTCCCCTCTTCTATCTTTGAAGGCTTCACCAAATCGGTTTCCAAGTCCTCACCTTTATGCACCGATGACTTTCATTCGATTATGTTACACCTATAAAACCATTGCAAAATCCATTGCCTGTCGCATTGCGCCCCTTCGCACATCTCACTTTGTCAAAATGGTTTCATTCGTGGACCCTCCATTTTTGACAATATCCTCAATATCTGTTTCACCATCGACATCTCTCTCCACCATTCCATTGATGTAGTTCTTTTTAAGATCGACTATGAGTTTAGAATTCACCTTTAATCATCTGAATTCAGATTATTTCTCTAATTGTTGTCATTCCTTCAGTCTTCTCCCCCACCCACTATGTGTCATTTATTCTCTTTTCCTCTTCCCCTCCTCCAGCATTTAGTTTCACAGATTGTTCTCCCATTCTTTTTCTATCGATTGCGGTGTGCACCAATGCGTTTTTCATCATTCATATTTGTCAACCCCACTATTGGAATTTGGATCCCAATACTTTGTTGATGATTTTACCATCAAGCCCTTGTAGACCAGGCCTCGATGTCTTCTTTTGTTTTTTGCGATTGCTTGGGCTTTAAAGTCGACCTTGGCAAATCTGACCATTTCCTCCTTTCCCATGACTCTCCTCCAGCTTGGACCCTATCCCCTCTAAGCCTCATCCCCACCCTCCTCTCTTGCATCGTTTGCATTGACCCTGGCCATGGATCTAGTGGTCCTGTGCTGCTCCTATCATGACGTGCTAGCTCCCGATGATGCTTTGAAAAGATCTCATCATCAGCCGTAGCCTCTGTGTGTGCATGGCCTGCTGCAGTGTCCATGGATCTAAGGCACTCCTCGGGACTCACTTGCCTAGGTGTACTTGACTGGGTTAGGTTGGTGGTGCAATAAACCAACATGTTCAGCTGGGAAACGTTTTGAGCCTATTACGTCTCTTTGTGTGCATAAGAGACCAAGTGCTCCAGTTCCGCTCACAAGCCGAAGCGGAACAATCTTGAGCAAGGATGCGAGTGACAAGAGCGGTAATATCAGAGGCACCCACCACACCCCATCATGTGAGCAGCTCTGGCAAAAACTTGTAATACTCACCCTGAGATCCAACGAAACATCCCTGTCTGCGCTCAAAATAAAAAACCTATCTCTTGATCCTACGCAACAAGGGGCCATGACCTGCACAAAGATGGGACATTGTCAGATTCTTGAAATGAATCAAGCAGCACATTGTTGACAATTAAACGAGTGCTTGGGGGACAACCCTAACTTGGATACACATTCTGTGTGTGTGTCCTCCAGCCGTTCACAAGCTCGACGTCTGTGCGTATGGCTCCAGTAGCCCGCATAGGGTGTAGCAAATGAGCAACTGTGTATGGGCTTGTGGAAGAAATTCCACCTGTCAAGCCACTTTTCTCGGGTAGTTGGCATCCTATAGAAACTAGAAAAGTAATCATTGTGTTGTAGGAAAAACAACTCAACAATGCTAAAAGCTTTTACAAAACAAATGCACCAAGCAAATTACAAAAAAAGTATACCTATGCTCATCAAAAAGCGGTCGCTGAAGGGGTCTCCCCAATCTTGGCCATAAACTCGTAAATGAGGTCGGGTGTAGAACCCTCTCGATCCACCAACCTCAGCACATGGTACACTGGCTGCAGGACCTCAACCAACTGCTTGGCCTGTTGCCAAAAATCATCTCCAAAAGCAATCCTTGGGAACCTAAGTCCAGTCAACTCATTGTTGCCAGGGTTGGCTAACATCTGGCGCAATGCAAGTCGACGAACTCGAAGCAACTGCTCCAACATGACGAAGTGGTAGGCAAAGCGTGTGGGTGCTTGCTTCTTCAGATCCAACGGGCTATATATCTTGAACATGGCAAGGGCCCTCTTCTTCCTGGTTACAAATGTGACTAGGAAGATGGCACTGGATGTGATAGGGGCCATTACTATTTATAGTAAGTCATTTTTTAGTCATGCATGTAGTTGGGCCCACTACAAATAGAATAGGATTTGGTTTTGCTACTTAGAAATACATCTTGTGTGTTTACCCAATACAGGTAGTAATTATAGCAATTAGCTTTTTGTCTTTTGCTATTTGCTTTATGCTTTTTGGCTTACATATAGATCAGAGAAAGTATATGTGTAGGCTGGCGCCCTACCTCAAATGTAATGGGACATAGTTGGAGTACATCTATTCATCATTGTTGATCTCTCTCATGTGTATGACTATTGTCTAACAACAATAGGAATCTTGTCTTGGGTTGCTTTCATGATCAAGTTGGTTTTCTAACATGGTATCATAGCGTGGTTCAAGATTTGAGAGAACAAGGAGGTACTCCAATGAACATAATGAATTCACAAGGGATTGATTTGGCCTATTGTGAAGGAAAAAAGCAGGTGCAGGTGGTATCCCTAGCCAGCTCTCAGTTTCGATCTTCATTCACAACAGTGGCAGCTTTGTGAGAAGACCTGGCGCTACAAGGAGGAGATGAGCTGCAAGAAGGAGATTATGGAATTTCCCTCAGATTTCAGGATCAGATCTGATCTCTTTTTTGACGTTCTTGAATAGATTCAGAAATAACCTGCTTAGATCCCTTGACTGTTGAGCACGTCGGCCCAAGAACTCTTCGATTGCTGAAATTGCTGCTCCAATGGGTGAACCTGCTCTTGAAGCTTCTTTGCTATGTCTTTTGAATCTGCATGGCCGCTTCCTTCTTCTTCCTCTTCATCTGATTCCAATTCATTCTTGAGGTAAGTAACATCAACCTCAAGAATGCCAACTTTGCCCTGGAGGACCAAAACCGTATTCTCCATAGTGGAGATTTGGAATGCTTGTTGCTTGATTAACGCAAGTAAGGATACATTGGTCTCTTGAAGAGACTCATAAATGCGGGGGAAACCAGACAAAAATTCAGCTGAAAGAGACGGAGACAAAGAGGATGAAGATGAAGGGGTGGAAGAGGGAGAGGAGGAAGAAAGAGTAGAGGGGGTAGTGGCAGTAGGAGAAGAGGTAGAGGTTGCGGGAGTGGAGGGTATGGGAGAGGGAGAGGAAGCAGGAGGGGGAGGGGGCAAGGTAAAGGGATTTGGAGCCGTAGTAGGGATGACTGAGAAAACAAAGGGAGAAGGGGGAGGGGTTTCTTTTTCCCCTTCCGATTCACTGATTGCCAATCAGCCATAATGGTCAGGAAGGAAGGTACAATGATGGGCCAGAAGAGAGAGGGAGGGACAGTGATGGAGGGACAGGAGAGAGGGACAACGATGGAGGGACAGGATCAGGGAGGGCCAGGATCAGCGAGGGACAAGGGACAGGGAGCGGTGGTCAGCGAGGGCAGCAAGAGACAGGTAGCGAGGATGTGAGGGTCAGTGAAGGACAAGCACGAGGGACAAGATCGGCGAGGGACAGGACAGGGAACGATGGTCAGGCAGCGAGGGACAGGGAGCGATGGACAGGCAGCGAGGAGCGATGGTCAACAAGGGTCAGGCAGCGAGGAGCGATGGTCAGCAAGGGAAAGGCAGAGAGGGACATGCAGCGAGGGACAGGAGGGCGCCACCATAGCTGCTGAGAGAGAGAGAGAGAGAGAGAGAGAGGAGAGAGAGAGAGAGAGAGAGAGAGAGATGCTATGGATGTGGTTTGCATTGTACATGTCTGTCATGATGTAGTTGGTGCTAGAATTGTTGATGAATAAATATGTTTATAAATTCAATATAATAAATATGTTGGATCATTTGTCACTTTATATTTGATGGCTAACCTTTAACTATAACCATAATGTGAACTTTAACTTGTGTGTAATTATATTGCAGGGTGTATATCAAGAACTTTGGTGGCTTTATGATTCTATGACAAACCGGGACTTTTAAAATGATGTTTTTAACAATGTGCCTTTGAGATTCCATTTTGTGTTGCTCTAATTGATTGGAACATATGCAGAATGGAGAGTGCAAGTAGATCAAAAGAAGATGTTTCTCTTCCCAAAGGTAAGTTTGAAGTTAAATCACATTTGAAATCTAGATAATTTTATGTATGGTCATGATGTTTGAAATTGTTTAGGATACTATAGTTATGAACACATTCACAGTTATGGAGTGAAGTACATAAAGTAATAAATATCACTCACTTGAGAACTTTATGAAAAACAATGGCTGCCGATAGCTCAAACAGATATTCAAAAGATAGAATCCCCTGGACCCCTACAAAGAGCTCAGGACATCAAACTCAGTAATCTGGAAAATGATTCTCTCTAGCTCCTACTTACGCTTAGTCAGGAGTATCTAGGAATTTCCAGGATTCTTATCCAATTCAAATTGTCTTATCAAAAAAGGGAGGGTCAATAACTTATTAAAATCGTCGGATCTATGGGGCGTATATGCTCTGATTAATCCAGCATTTTGAGTTTAGTTTTTACTCGTTTCTTGTCTATTTACTGTGCATTCAACACTCAATTTCCATTATGCATCTACCACCCACTCAGTACTGAATTTCCATTAGTGCTATATAAAAGGTTAGCGAATTACCCACTCTCAAAATAGGACAATTTAATCACACTAAAACGACCAACATGCTGTTGGTTACATTGCCATTTTTCATTCATGCTGTTGATGACATTGGACATTTATCAGATTGTCCGAACTAGTGCTTGAAATTAGCAACAATCTGCATATAATAGGTCCAGTTCCAGTACATTTCAGGTCAAAAAAATTTGCTAGAAGCAAAATTTCATTATTATTATTATTACTTTTTGGGATTTGCTGAACCAAATTGTGAATTCGCACTTCGCGAATTGTGAAATTAGCGAGTCGCGATTCGGTGCATCTATGGTTTATGATACCTTCAATTAATGAAGCATTGAAATTTTTGCCTCATGGTTTGTGCTACAACCTATCATGTTGGTCAGAAGATGTTTGAGAATCTGTTTCGCTGGTTCATGTGGCCACGTGATATTCCAGATTGGAGAGAGGTTCATTTGAATGGGATAGAGGATCAATATATACATCATGAGCCACATGATATTCCAAATGGGACAGAGATTTATATGAATGAAGTGAGGATCAGGACATGTGTCATGGGTCTAAAGATGCTAGAGATGAAATACTTGCACATGATCTTCTAGATATAGGAGAGATTCAGGGTATACATCATGCAACGTGGTTATGTATAGAGTGACCACTAGATATTTCAGTTAAGGCAGAGGATGATGCATATGAGCCAACAACCCAAAATCAGCAAAGGAGTATAATTTATGAAGGCCATACCACCCAATGATGCATTGGCATCTTATCCATAGAGTTTGATGAATTATTGGATGTTGGCAATGCTGTGGAGAGGTATATGCTCCCTTCATAATTACCATACATGGCACTGTTAAGTAGCCTTATAGGAGCTCCTCATTTAGTACACTTTAGTTATAGTTGTCGTTGATGCGGAGGCGCATACTCCTTTCATGATTATTGTGCAGTGTTTGTGTAGCCCTTATAACAACTCCTCATTAAGTATGACATTTTGGTCAAATTTTCCTCTTACACCTTACCTTGGTTACTATGATCCCATTTGCGGTGCTATCGAGAGAGCTTATACTCGAATACACCTTTTCTGCCTACTTTATGCATTGTTATATTCATTTTTTATTGGTGATGAGTGGCAATGCATGATCTCGTTGGATAGCTTGGAATTACTTTGTACGTCTACATCCGGCAATTCTTGGTCTATATACTAAGCTTGGATGCATTCAAACCTTGATCCTTACCGATGGTGATTGGCAATCCTGGTCTTCATGGATAACTTTGGATCTTTTCCCATCACCAGCTCCATTTGTTGCCACTTTTACATGACATTATTGGGTGATACAATCATATTGGGATGTAGTTCTTTAAATCATAAGGCTACATAATATCTTAGCTCCTTCAAATACCTTAGGCACTCTTGTTCTATTAGAGTGGCGTGGGCTGGATTCATAGTTATATATTTGCTTTTTGGTATTGTTAGTTCTTTGGATGGCTTGGTGTATGTGTTTCTACTTGGGGATGTCATGAATCTTGATTCTAGCACTTGGTCCATTTGGCCAACATGGCCCTTCTTTATATGCATCACGGAGATTCATGACATCTCCTCCCTCTTCGAATCTCATGTCCTCAACTAAAATGCTTTTTCATAGTTTTTCTTAAATAGGGGATAATCCTTTGTTCATTCATCTGGCTTTCACTTAGCATCAATGGTAAGATTACCTTTAGCCTTTAAACTTTTGGAGACGGTTTCATAGTTCCTCTAACAGTAACCATTTTCATGTTTTTCTTTATGGAACAAAGTTTTTCAAGTTCACACACTTGTTTTTTGTTGATGATTTCTAGCGGTTCTTTGAACTTGTTTCATTTGGAGGTGGTCCAACATACGCCTTGAGAAGAGTTGAATGAAATGCATTGTATCCGCTAATGAGAAGGTTAACTCAATTGCTCATCACTCTAAATTGCCCATTTGTTTGAGGGTGAGAAGAGGAATGGAAACCTAACAGTGTGCCAAAATAACCAACAAGTACTTTTGGGAAACTATTTGTAAAGTCACTATTCCAATTTGAAACAATAGACTTAGATGAACCTTGTAAGGCAAAAATATGCTTAATGAAAAGTTGTTTCATTGCTTTCATGTTTAGTGTTTTCTATGAGCTATAAATAGCATAGCTACCAGAACATGAAAATATTCAATACGGTACCTCAAAAAGGAAATGCATGTTCCAGTTTTGAATTTGCATTTAGATGCCATAAGACAAATACAAGTTTTTTGATATACAAATAAGTTTATGAGAAATCTTGATTATAATCTTCAAAGTTTGTGTTTGCATAATGCATTGCAAGCTTAGTTGACCTTGTTGTTATGTTACATAAACTTTGAAGAATCAAGATTCAATATTCAAAATCCCAAGTGTTTCTCTCCTCCCCAATAACTAGCATAACAAGAATGTGTTTTTGGCCCAAGTACCCCCACAACTGTTGCAATGTCGATTGCACCCAAGGGAGAGATACAAATGTAAGGAATAACAATCAAATATGGTGTATTGTGGAAACTGAATAATTTGAGGTTGTGAGCTCAATCAATCTACCACAATTCATATCAAGCCCTTGACTTGTTTAAGAAATATCCATGATGAAACCAATGCTAAACGTTGTCATTGTTGGAAGTGAGTGAAGTTTTTCTTGAAATTTGTCCCTATCAAATTTGACCTTTTGACAAATTATGCATATGACAACATATTTTTGTGTGTTGGTGGGCAATGAAAGTATTTGTTAAGTTCTTTTAGAGTAGTTGTTATACCACTTTGTCCTAAAATAGGTGCGTTATGACATTCTTCTAGAAACTTTTACCTTAAGCTCATACAAGCACAAAGCTTTTGCTGAAGTAAAACTCCACTCTAGTAAAAGTTGTAAAACCCTTGCACATATTATAGTGTACAAAAGGACCTTTGATAAGAATCTCATTAAGATTTAAAATTTGAACAACATGCAAAACGTTTGGACAACACAACATTAAATGTATTAGTAGGAAAGAAGTGGTCAAGGTGGGGATGCATTCCCCCTTCTCCCCCTGGCATACTAATGGGATTTTTCAGATTCCAGAAGAGATTAATGCTACCAAGGTTAGTCCATGTGTTTTCATGATCAATGAGACCACTTTTATCCAAGAATTACAATTTGCACCAAGAATTAGCTATTCACAAGTTTCACAATAGAAAACCAGCCAATGTTTCATGGACTGATTCGAATCGGCCGATTCAACCGCTTCGAATCGGCTGGACAAGTTCGAATCGGCCGATTCATACACCTGAAGGTTTTTTTTGTCTGTTTGTGCCAAAAAAAGTTTAAACCACAATTTACTTGATTCGCCTCTCTGGTCTTCTGTAGCCTTTGTAGTAATCGCAAGTTGGTGTGCACATATACCAACCTGTCGAGTTGTGGCGTCGAAAGTCTGTTCCTCCTCTTCGTGTGAATCAGAGAGAAGACACTCCAGTTCCTCTCCCATGCACACGCTGTGCAATCCTGTGAGAGAACTCGAATTGCTAGAGTCTGCAATCTGGGAATGTCAATCCCATACTTGTTCCACCATGAGATAGGCCGCAACATGCCTAGTGGAAAGAATTTAGAAATTTGACAAGTAGAGTCCGAGTCAAGAGTCAAAAATTTTAACTAACTCATGAGTAGTGAAGCACACATAAACAAAGTGTTCCAAAGAAGACACTAGTGCATTGCTGACTTGGTAAAAGATAGTAAGAAAACTGCAAAGAAAATGCAAACAAAGGCTAAAAAGTCATCATTTCCACAGGCATAAAATGTGTCAAGAACTTGGAGCCATCGATTTCTTACATAAAATTGGACTTTTCCACCAAATTGACAACTGTCAAGGATCAGTGAGGAGTTAGGATTCAACTTCAAATGAGTTCTAATAGGTTAAGGTAGACTATTGCAACTTACAAGTCACTAATTGTAGTTTACCTGGTCTCAATCGTGCTGATGGAGAGCTGAACTCAAGAGTCTCACGTCTAAACACCATCAAGTCAATCATCAATGTATCTTGGTCAACAGGATTAGGATAGACTGCTTGAATGTAGGTGTTCCATCCATTCTAAGCTCCCTATCTCGATACTGGGCTGGACTCCCTCCACAACGGGTGAAGGTAATGGGCCCACTGCATGTAGGGGATGATGGAACCAATCCCATCTTGATTGCCATCGATCTCTGTATCTCTTCTAGCCTGTACATTTAACATAGGCAATGAGTCATGACATTTTCGCATTTATGATTTCCGAAATTCAAATTTCAATGAGCACTTGCCAACATCCACTCCTGACTCCACATTGATGATTGCGCATACGTACTACATAGTAAATAGTACAAGTCAAACTTACTACACATTGCACGCAGCACAACTGTCAACTACAAGATTAAATTTTAGTGACATTGGACAAGTCAAAATCGTTTATTTAGTATATCCTCTCAGCACTGATGAT
>CM055093.1:1913726-1973803 GCA_029204225.1 Diphasiastrum complanatum | reverse complement strand
ATTCCCATGAGAGCGATAGTAAGTTCAGATTTCGACATGAATGGAGGATCTAACTCTAACATCCATTAACACTAAGCATTAACACTACATTTATTAATCCTAAATCAACAACAATGATAGAAACTTACTCTTGTCTCTCTCTCCTTTTCTCTCTCACAAAAAGCATAAGAAATAGCAATCCCAATAATGATCAATCCAACAATTAGCAAATATAGAACTCCGGTTTTTGAAAGCACATCCGCCAGAAGGAAGAGATTGGCCCGTAGGAGACAAGCCAAGAGTAGGGCTTTGCTAGTATGTAGTATAGGCAATGCAGGTGTGTCCCTACGTAGCGATGGTACATTGACTTTAGATGCCAGTGTACAATCACTTAGCAGTGGTGCAGTAGAGCACATCGGGAGTAGCAAAACCAGTTTGGTTGTAGGCGTGCCTCCGCACAGCTATCATCCGTTGACATTACATCATGTCATGGTACCATCACCTCAACGTCTTGCTGTAGAGTTTGTTGGAAGTAGTGCATTTTCATCAGACTGTAGGAGTCCATCCACCCAGTCTAGGTCATCCGAGATAGGGGTAGCAGCGGAGAGGGTAGAGTTGGTTACACCCGAACATGTTCGTAGTAATCTTTCATATTTGACTCCTGAAGCGGAATCCAGAAGTGAGAGGAAGAGGAGGATTCATCGTAGGTATATGGCAGTACGTAAAGCCAGGGCTTTGCAATTTACCCTTCAGGAAGAGGAAGAAGATACACATTTGACGTCCATGACGATATCAGAAGAGACACTGATATATTGGGTGTAGGATCTATTACGGATGTTACATTGGATTCGATGTCCAATGTTGATGTTATGGAGGGGGTAGACTCTACGACAACAGTGTTTGTTACACCCGAGCATGTGCGTAATCACCCATCATATAGAACTCCAGAAGTAGAATCCAGATCTGCTAGGAGTAGAAGGTTGAATCGCAGGTACCAAGCTAAGCGAAGACATCGGACCTTGCTTTTGTCTTTGCAAAACCCCGTAGTCACAGAAGTCTCACACTCTAGACGGGGTCATTTTGAAGTAGCTAGATCGCTTCAAACACCAGCATGTCATGATCTTGGAGAGATGGAGTTTGTGTGTGATCATTGTTCAGCCCTAAGATGGAAAGCAGAAAGAAATAGCTCTTTCTATTGCATGGAAGGCAAGGTGTGTTTGCCTTTGATGCCATCACCGCCTCTTTATCTTCTTAGTTTGTACACATCTTTTGATGACGTGGGAGCTCATTTTAGAAAACGCGTTCGGAGTTATAATGACTCCTTGGCCTTTGCATCTCTTGGGGTGAATCTAGATAGATCCACTGCTAACTCTGTAGGCGGCGCGTATACATTTAGAGTGTCTGGCCGGTTGTATTATCATATTGGTGGTTTGTTGCCTTTAGATAGACCTTCATTTTCGCACATCTACATCATGGATGGTGATGATTTGCAATTAGATCAGAGATTATCTCTGAATCCCGATCTTAGGCATGACGTTCTCTCCTTTTTGCAAAGCATGATGATGGATGTGAATCCATTTGCGCAACGTTTTAAGAATGTTGCTCGAATCATGCGAGAAAACTTCACAAAGGATATTCGACTTCGCATAGTGTCTGGTTGTTCACAGAGTAGAGCAAATAGACAGTTCAATGCTCCTACGAGCAATGAGATTGCAGTGCTTATGCCTATAGATGATACGCCGAGTGACGGAATGTGTGACATCATATTGCACTCCATTCAGGATGGTTTGCAACATATCACAGAGCGTCATTCATCGTATGATGCCTTTCATTTTGTCCTCCTCTTTCCTTATGGTACTGATGGGTGGTATCAGGGGATTCCACATATGTGTACGAGAGATGTTGCACGTGAAGTGTTCGCATTTGTGGAAATATATGGAAGTGCACAAACTGTCAATGAACATGCATGTTATGGGTGTGGAGGGAGCCGATAGGAACGAGCAGTCAAGGTTCGCAGAATATTTGTTTAGTATTGGAGATGGTCGTGAGCCCACATTGGTGCTGCGTGGTTTGGATTTGATTTCTTTGTCAGAGTGTATGTGTCTAAGACACGAGATGTGTGTGAATTGATTTCGTTCACTTTTCTCGATATTGCACGACGTTACATGGATGTTGATTTTCTAAGAAGCCATGCAATATTGACTCTGTTGAACGAAAACGTGGATGAGATCAATTCGAAAGTTGTTGAGCAACTTCCTGGTGATGCTTGCACATTTTATAGTGCTGATAGCATGGTTGAGCGTGATGACTCTAATGTGTACCCAGTAGAGCCTTTTGAACAGCTTGCAACTGAGTGGATGTCCTCCACATAGATTGGTGTTGAAGGTTGGCATGATAGTGATGTTGTTGCGGTCTATCGCGTTGCACAAAGGATTGTGCAATGGTACGCGACTCATCATTCGTAGATTCGGTAGACAAGTCTTAGACGCAAAGATAGTTACCAGTAGGAATATTGGGAGTAGAGTCCTCATTTCACGGATCCCTTTAGTGCCGAGCGCTTCAAACTTGCCGTTTGAATTACAATGAGTACAATTTTCTATTAGAGCAGCTTTTGCCATGACAATAAACAAGGCGCAAGGGCAAACTATGGAGACTATTGGATTGTATTTGCCACGTCCCGTATTCAGTCATGGTCAGCTGTATGTTGCATTATCGAGAGTGCGGAATGCAGGAAGTGTATGAGTGTTGATTAGTGATACTAACGACCAATTTACATATGTGGCAGGAGTGACGAGGTGCACTCAAAATATTGTGTATTCCGAAGTGTTGTAATATTTGTTTGGAGTAACGGTTAATGTTAGAATTAGGGCTACAATAGAGTTAGGGTTAGGATTAATGTGAAGTTAGAGTTAGATCAAGGTTATGGTTTTAGTTAGGCTATAGATTGGCATAAGGTGTTAAATAGAGTTACATTAGGGTTAGGGTTAGAGTGATATTATGTAATAGATAAAGCAGGGTTAGGGCTACATTAGGATTTAGGATTAGAATTAGGATACACAAATTGTTGCTACCCACAAAAACATGGCCTTTATGTATGTATGTGTGTATACATATGTATGTACGTGTTTGTATGTATGTATAAATGTGCTTTTATGTGTATATGTATGTGTGTGTGTATGTGTATATGCATATATGTATCTGTATGTATGTGTATATCTATATATGTATGTGTACATGTATGTGTATGGATGTGTATATGTATGTATGTATGTACATATGGCTGTGTATATGTATGTATGTGTTATGGGTGTGTATATGTATGTATATACATATGTATGGGTGTGTATATGTATGTATGTATGTATGGTTGTGTATATATGTATGTATGTGTCTACAGGGAAGGTTTGTCGAAATCTATAGGTGCACCTTATTTGATGACAAACTATGAACATTGGATCCAGTCAACAAGCAGGGTAGTTTCTTATGTCAGTAATGTTGGTGAGTCGTTTGTTATTTTGACCAAATACGTTGCTCATATTCTTGGTGTTGTTGCAGATGTTAAAAATCTACATAAACCACAAGACTTTTGTGTGAAACCTGACGGAGTTATTTTGTTTTGGTGATGAGGTGTCTCGCAGCTCCATTTTGTGGTTGATAGAAGCTTATGCAGAGTTCTTATTCCAACAACAAAGGAGAAGATGTTTTATGCCAAGAGAATATCGATTCCTATTAGATGTAGATATATTACTCAGGAATGTGGCATATGTTTGGAGACATGTTAGTGTTGTTAGACTTAGTGACTTTGAGCCAATGTTAGATCACCTGGTGTATGCCCAGGTATTGGTTTCTGACTTATCAAATGACATAATGTCTATTTCTTAAAAATATTGGAATATGAAATTGTTGCTGCTTCAATTTTTTATAATAGTTTGGGTTTTTGTGATGAATTTTTTTCAAACCCACACATTGAATACACGCACAAACACACAGACACCTCTCTCTCTCTCTCTCTCTCTCTCTCTCTCTCTCTCTCTCTCTCTCTCTCTCTCTCTCTCTCTCTCTCTCTCTCTCTCTCTCTCTCTCTCTCTCTCTCTCTCTCTCTCTCTCTCTCTCTCTCTCTCTCTCTCACACACACACACACACACACACACACACACACACACACACATATAAAATGAGGCCGAATGGATGAATCTTGCGGACAATTTTAGACAAATGGAATCTATGGGATAGTTGTCTGTCCCAACATCTTGAACATGGTTTAGGAAACATTTTAAGAACACGGTGTGTGTGCTCCAATTGTGTTTGGCTCCCAACTTGCATGATAATCAATCACCATCATATTCACACTATCGAAGTTTGCAGCTATGGAATCTATGGGATAGCTACCTATCCCAACGTCCTAAAGAGTTGAGGAGTAATCTAGAGCTGTATTGAGAGACAAGCTGCAGTGAGTGAGTAACTTTTGTAGTACGAATTACCTTCAACAAATCCATACACACATGTACACACACATTCCATTTCTTCCATGCCAATGAATGTGAATACTCTATGTGAATTTGTAGGATAGTGATTGTATATATTAATAGCTAATAAGACATCATAGAACAATCTCAAGCTCTCGATGGACTGTTGCAAATAGTTGAGAGTGCAAGCAAGTAATTAGAATGTGCATTGCTTATTTTTTGAAAGACTCAAATTTTTCCCGAGACTCGAATTTTTCCCAAGACTCGATTTTTCTCAAGACTCGAAATTCTCGATGACTCAAATTTTTCTCAAGACTTGAATTTTTCCTAGACTCGAATGGACGACCATTCGACCACGTACATACACACACATACATCGGCCACCCATCAACAACCATCGACGACTGTCGACTTTCCTCCTAAATCATCGCTGCTCACCCGTCAACGAGATACTAAATTTTCAAATCATCGGCCACCACCTAGATCGGCCGCCATTGCCCGTCAACGACGGGCACTCACAACTAGTATATATATATATATATTAGAAAGAGAGTGTAAGGGTGGTGATAACTAAGTCTACAACCCTTTGTCACTCCTAGAGCCTATTCTCAATAAATTTTTTAACTCACTCCCTCCTCTCTCTCTCTCTCTCTCTCTCTCTCTCTCTCTCTCTCTCTCTCTCTCTCTCTCTCTCTCTCTCTCTCTCTCTCTCTCTCTCTCTCTCTCTCTCTCTCTCTCTCTCTCTCTCTCTCTCTCTCTCTCTCTCTCTCTCTCTCTCTCTCTCTCTCTCTCGCGAAGTGTTTTTGTTTTGTATTTCTCTATGATATGCTTCAAAGATAAGTTCCGCTGATTTTTTTCCTGCACATGGCCAACGATGGCCAGCAATGACGGAGTCAGCGTCGGCAAAGGGTGAAGAAGGTAAAGCTTATCCAGATCACGATATAGGCATTGACAATAAGGGAATTCACGAGAAAAACTCCAAGGCAGATAAACCTGAAAGTTTTGAGCGGGGGGACGAGAGCAAGCCGAGGAAGAAGCTATAGGGGACAAAGGATTTGATGGAAACCCTTATGGCAATACAATGGAGGTTTCATCCATGGGCATTGAAAATACAGCCGAGAAAGGACCCCTAAAAGAAAGTTGAGATTCAAAAGTAGTGCAAGAAGATGAAAGCAATGAGCGAGAGGGCATTGAAGAGGAAGATGAGGAAGGCGAAGAGGAAGAGGATGAGGACCATCCCGCACTTTTCAGGAAGGTTGCCGATAGGTTATCCAAAGAGCCTATCAAAGTTAGAGTCCACGACATCAAAATAAAGGGCAACACAAAGACAAAATATTGGGTGATAGAATCAATGCTAGAAGACCTGAAGCATGCTGGAACAATGCAAGACCTTCTCCAAGAGGCTACAAGAGCTAATGTACAGTTTCAAAGCATGGGGATGTTCATGACCTTAGATGTGGGTCCATGGGAGCGTCTTTTGTCACTTTATTGTAATGCATTCAACAACGATTTCAAGCCAGGGCCATTCTCATTAGGCCGTTGGGGTATATGGATTGGTGGATGGGGGGCATTTTGGAAAACTCTAATGTCTCTCCTCTTCTGTCTTCCACCATCATATCTTGTGACAAGCAGCAGCTTTACCTAGCCGAGTCACAATTTCACAGTTTTTTATGAGGGCCTTGGAGCTACTTTGTTGCACGATTGGCGTATCTATTGTTTGTCACATGATGCTTTGGAGAATATTGTTGATCATTTTTCCCCCTTTGAATATATAAATATTTTATACTAATAAATTCACTCCTCTAATCAATAACCCCAAGATGAAAGCAATCAGGGGGATATTGAACATGAAATATCCACGCAATTTGCTGAACAGGAAATTGTCAAGGTCAATCAATTTACTGAAGAAGAGCATGAGTTAAAGCCCTCAATTAGAGAATTTGATAGTTTTTTTTAATCAAAACTCGTGATCAAAAGCTCTGAGGATGTGGCAAAATCGCCACATGGTTTGGGTAGCTTCTTGAAGGCATTGTCGTTTCCAGCAAATGAGCTGCCAATTGATCAGTCAGGGATAGATGGTGATTACAATGTCATTTTTTCCCTTTGAATATATAAATTTTGAATATAAGAGTTCAATTACTTTCTACATTTTTTTAGACTGTTACTTTGTAGCTTCCAGATCTAATAGCTTCTTCCATACGGGCCGAGAGGATATCTTTTCATCCTGCAGTCACATGCTTATTGGAAGTAGCAATATCCCCTTTCTAAAAACTATATGCAGGTAGAACGTGTGTGACAAATTAGCCAAATTGAAAATATTAGCAGTTGAGAGCTTCTTTTCAGTTTGAACAACAAATTCATCAGAAGTAAGGCCTCTGAGACTCTTAAACACTAATTCATGCGCTATCGTCTATATAGGAGAATATAAGACTCAACTTCTAAACATTGCTCCAGTTTTGTCCCTTATTTTTGAACAACTAGCAATGCAATTTTGTCCTCCTACTTTTCGGCAAATATTGATTTAAATTTTGAATTGCATTGTCTGCAAACTGCTGGGCATCCTAATAGCCAGAGCAAGTATGACATTGTACTGACAAGGTTGTTGGCGCGCATTCTTGACAGCAATAAACGAGTTCAAGAAGTTGCATGTTCTGTTTTTGCGACACTCGAAGAGGTATTTTTCTGAATATCAAAACAATGTAATTATGTGTAGTGGATTTCTTTCCTTGCCTATCCTCAACCCAAGATCTAATCAATCTAGCATCGAGGAGATGAAGTTAGTTGTCACGCGTAGATTTGTTCCCATGAGAGCGATAGCATAGTTCAGATTTTAGCATGAATGGAAGATTCACATCCAACTGCAGTGTTGAAATCTAAATTGTACGGCAAAAACAGCGGTGGGCTCCGGCAATCCACTTTGAAGTTGTCCAAGATGTGAATCGAGATTCCCAGGAACCTCCCATCATTGCGGCACAGAAATACAATCTAGCCACCGACAGCTGATCCTTGATGCTCTTTGAGGCCATTGGCTTATTTGGATCGAATGCCACCCATCGCGTTGTCACAGATGCCAACAGAGTCAAGTCTTTTGCAAAAAGCGCCGATTGCCTCACTATTAGATTGGGAGAGTGTATATACTGTCAGACTGGTACGCTTGTAGTGCCCAGTGGAAATCCACTGAAATTTTCCAGTTGTAAGGTTGGTAGATGATTGGCCAATTTGGCGTATGGATATTAATTTTGTCCATGGCCAAACCCAAATCCTTCCACTTATTCATGCGTGGCCTTGGTACATAATATGGATCTACGTGCAATTGGCAAGGGCTGGCCACATAACTCCTGATAGATTCTAAAGTTTTCTCAAAAGCTGTAACTCTCCAAGTTGGCTGCTCTCCCAATGTGGTTATTTAATCCAATTCATTGTCGGCCACTATTTCAGAGGTCTTAAACTTGAGGACCCAACCACCACACAAGGACTCATGAGGATGTTGCGCTAAAAAGCTCTGGATCTGGTCCTCGACGTTGATTGGTCTTCTGAACAATGGTGTGGTCCTTGATGAAGATGGACCTGGTTGCACTGCCTGTGGAACTGGCTGTTGTTCTTCAACTTCAGGGGCTCCACCCTGGTCCATGCCCGAATCCAACCCTGTATCCATAGGTGCATCAGCTTGGTGTGGAGGGGAGAATTGCGACATGACCGGAACTGAAATTTGAGGCCCAACTTCCAACACCTGAGCGACAACCTTTTCATATGCGTTGATAGTTGCTTTAGCCTTTGCCAACTCAGTTGAAGTTGTACCTTAGAATCTGTCAAAGTGGCCCTTGAAGCGCCACTTTATAGGTTTCAACCTTTTTTGAAAAAATAGTGATTTTCATCGGAGTTACCGGATGATCAGATATTTGTGTTTGTAGATACGCATCATGCTCAAGGGTGGTCGCATCCAATTCGCCTTGGAGACATGTGCGATCTTGTTCAGCCATCTGTAGTTGACCCTGGAGCAGCTGCAACTGTTGCTTTGCATCATGCACAGCTCTGTCCACTTGATCTTGGGCGGTTGTGAGGGCATTCTGTAGGGAATCGACAAAATCCTCCAAGCGATCAGCCAATTGTTGTGACGTATTCTTCTCAGCTTCAAACTTAGCTTCATGCTGCTTGGCAATCTTCAATTCTTTGTTCCGCTGAATAACTTTCTGGCTGATGAGAGTATTCTCAGATCTCATATCTGAGATGCGCTGTTCTATTTCTTTTTTCTTATCTAGCATAGACTGGATCACTTGCGCAAGACTTGAGACCAAACCAAGAGCATCACCAGAATCTACTGTTGTGGAGGTGGTAGTAGCAGAAGGACCTGGTGGTATTGTCCCTAGTTGGTGTGGAACAAGTGCCTGTAACTCTTCTTCTTCAGAGAGGTCTTCTTCTTCATAGCATTCAGACACTGTGATGTCGAACTACTTTGGTGATTTGACAGCTTGTCCAATCCGAATTGTGGCTAGTGCGGCTTCAACTTGAGGTTGCTGGTTAATCTAAAAAGAGTCGTCAAAACCAGTAGGAGTATAATGGAACTGTTCGAATCCTCTTCTAGGGGATTGGAGTTCAAAGGGCGTAGGGCTCTGGGGCATTACAAAAACTTATGAGGCCCCAAGAGGGTCAGAATCGTCGAACATGTCCATGAAATATTGGGTGTTTAGGAAAACAACTTTTGTGTGTGGAGGTGAGGCGGCCTGGGCAGCTGTGATGGAAATGGTAGCCCCAATGGTCACAGACTGTCCGTGAGAGGAAGCAGAGGCGAGGGAAGCATCAGAGGCGGGGAGAATAGTTAGTTCAGTGTGAATAGTAGCAGGAGGTGGAAGCGCAGCTGAAGATGTTTGCCTAGTACGACGTCGTGACGCGGAAGGCGAGTAAGGAATGACGATCTCGCTGCATGGGCGATGCCGACTATGTGAGCTGGATGTCTGTTGAGATGACTCGGCCAGTGCTTCTTCATAGATAGAAAGCACAGAATCCATACAAAAACCATGTATTTTATTTTCAAGGTGGGAGGCTGCTAGGAGTGACAACAAAGGCCCAACAACAAATTGCTGCTTGGTATTGCTCTTGATGGCTCGTTTGAGCTCTCCAAAAATGGTCTTGAACCAGTTACATGGTTCCAGAGGAGCCTTGGCTATCTTGACATGAGACTCAACTATTCTATGCAAAATCTAGGAAGTAATTCGATCTTTCCTGAGGTTGCCAACCATCAGAAAATTGTTAAGGAACTGAGCAGCAGCCTAAATGGCCGGATCAGTAATGGCTTCTAGAAGATAGTCGTCATTAGTCCAGTGCAAATCATTGGTAATGTCAATATAAGGCTTAATAGCCTGTTTGGCTTGCTTATGGTTTGGTGAGGCTTGGGTACTAGATGCTATCCCTATGGCAGCAAGGGCGGCCTCAGTCATGCGCACCTTGTGTGTGGCTCCTTGGAAAGTAATGTAAAACTTGGATTTCTCCTCCTTCCAAGTATTGAAGGCAAGAGTAATAAAATCCATGTTGATTCTCCCTAAGAAGGCTCTCTCATGAATACCCATTGCAGTAAGCAGAGGCTCCGCAAGGGTCATCCATTGAGTGACCATGCTTGTGCTAGGAAGGATCATGATATTCGTTGTAGATAGGACATCACGATGGATAGTATAACGCGGTGACTGAGACGTATCTGTGGAAGACATGATGGAAAAGAACAAAAACTGAGAATAATGAGCACGAGTGTATATCAAAAAATAGTACAGAAAGTTTTGAAGGCTTTGGTCACTGAAAAAATTGGCAAGATCTTCGCTAACACAAGTGAGGAATGAATCAAATTCAGCCAACTATAGGTGAATTTGGAGGGTCCATTACACTAAATACTAGTTTGGCTTATCAGTTCTGAACAAAAATGGAAAAGGATGAACCTTCGCCCAAGAGGATCCTTCGCTCAAAGTACTGTCATAAATGCAACTTTTAGACTCTGGACCTATAGCCAACCTAATTTTGACATTTTAAGGCCATCTAGCATGTCAGCGAAGGTTTCTCAGGAGAGTAAGGTGCTCGGCAAAGGTTCCCAAAATGGCATATTGCTGATCATTCGCCTAACTAAAAAATAGGTACTTTTTCTGGAAAAGAACCTTCGCCCAAGTCAGTATAGATATATCTGAAGTGGATGTACAATCTGAAAGTTCAGCGAAGGTTTCCAATACTGTATAGGCAACATATGACCGAAACAGTGATTTTATAAGTCATTTTCCATCAAAAAATATCTTTTTGAAAATACTTTCTTTCTTCTTTTGTCATTCTGATGACTTTTCTGACTTTTTCTCATCAATCTTTCTTTCTCTTTTTTTTTTTTTTTTTTACTGTCTTTTCCAAACAAAATTAACAATTAAGTAGTGAAAAACAAAAAATTGAAAACAAATAAAAATAAAAATCATTTGGATCATGTTTGTTGAACTGGCGGGAGTAGGCTGCCAAAACTTGCATAATCGGCTGCCATTCACAGGAGTATCAAATCGTTTTCCGTCCAAGTGCTCAAGAATCACTACTCCATGGTTTAGAAATTCCTTCACTTTATACAAGCCTTCACCGGTAAATTTTTTTTCTTGATCAACTTGATTTTGTACGTCAGTGTGAGATCTCCTGCTTTCAGATTCTTTTTGTGTAATCGACGATCATGCCATGTCTTACGACGGGCTTTCTCTGCTGCTAACGCATGAACTACCATCAATCTTGTTTCACACAATTTGTGCAACGCTTCAATGACTTATCATCATTTAACCGTTTTGTTGCTGCTATGCGTAAAGATGGTATTAAAAATTCAATCGGCATGACAACATCTTGACCATAAACCAATTAAAAGGGTGTTTGATTTGTAATATTTTTGTAGGCAATTCTGAATGCCCATAATGCTGCATGAAGTTTATGTTTCCAATCAGATCGACTCGCTTCAATTGTTTTCGTCATAATAGTGCAAAGAATCTTATTGGAAGATTCAGCAACTTTGATAGCTTTGGCTTCAACCCACTTGGTCATATAATCAATTGCTACGATAATGTATCGGGCCTGAGATCCTCGCGCAACAGGATGAATAGGACCAACATAATCCAGTCCCCATTTTTCAAACGGCGCTTGCGATAAAACCGGATGTAAGGGTTCATAGTTCTGTCTAGTAGGCCATCGTGCTCGCTGGCAAACATCACATGTCTGAATATAATTTTATGTGTCCTTATGAAGCATAGGCCACCAACAACCTGATTGCAAAAGTTTGCGAACAGTAATATATGTAGAGAAGTGTCCTCCGCCCATGCCATCATGTAAAAACGTGATTAAATCTGGTATTTCATGCGGTAAAACACATCTTCATAGAATATTGTCTGATCCACGATTGTCTTGAAATCAATTGATAAGGTTGAGTCTTATGAATCCATTGCCTTGTCTGTACTTTCGTCAAAGAGTCATTCAGTTGTCCTAGCATTAGGTACTCAACAATATCCGCTGCCCACTCAGGTACTGCTTCTACATAGAATAATGCAGCGTTTGGTAATTCATCATCCACCTCAATATTAACTGGTGCAGATTCTATTTGCGAAACATGGTCGGCTAGATAATGTTGCTTTCCCTTTGGCATATACTGATTTCCATTCGTTTTTTGATTGAGGACACTCATTCACTGTGTGATTTCATGTACAAATAGAACACCTGACGTTTTCCCTGGTAGAAAAAGTCTTTGCAAACTTCTAAGGTTCCTTGTTCGCTTGTCCATGAAAATCTTCCAGTGCTTTGATCTTCTCATCAAATTGTGACTGCAACTTTTCCATCTGTTTCTGCTGGTTCTTCCCGAGTTTCTCGAACTCATTGAGCATCATTCTGTAGTAGCATTGACATTCATTGATGCAATAGTGGTGGATGTCGTAGTGGTCTACCCTGCTGTATAAGACAACATACTGATATTCGGCTCATCGTCTGAATTTTCATCATCCTCCCGAATTGCATCATCCATAGCATTTTGCAAAATTGCATACTCATTATGGCGTTTCAGCTCACGTCTGATCCTTCTAGGTAGACCTGACAAAAACCACATAATCATGGCATTTTCGTTAATCAGCTCAGGTTCGCACTCAGATTTGAGGCGTTTTACCCATTCAATATAATTTTGAACCATTTTTCGCTTTTCCATTTTAATTTTACTTAAAAGTAGAAAAGAGTCTTCCATAAACTTCCGAGGTTTGAATCGTGTGATAAGGGCTCATTTAATAGTCTCCCAATATGTACGCTCAGTTTCATCTTGATTATAGTACCAATCTTGTGTTGCATCTGTTAAGGCCATAGGAAAAAGCTTAAGTTTATCTTGGAAAATTCTTTTGTCATAGACTTCACAAGATTCAGAATAGATCTGAAGAAATCTAACTGGATCTGTTAGTCCATTGTATTTGGGTAGATCCAAACGAGGTGTTCTTCTAACCATAATTGGATTGACTTCATGAGGAGCACCTCTACGGGCAGCCATATTTACAAATTAAATCAAGCAGACAATGAGATTGGATCTAGATTTTCAATCAAAACTATCTCAGATCAGATCTGCTAGATCTCTTCCACTTGACAAGAATCAGATTCCTATATTGTGAAAAGATTCCGAAATTTTATCAATCGATACTTCTCAAAAATGAAAATTTTCTCAGAATCAAAATCAGACTGTACCGGATTTGACCCAAAATTTGACAGGGACTTGATCTGGAAAATCAGAACCTAAAAATAGAACTGGCGAAGGTTCCCTAGGTGAAGATTCACTCAGCGAAAGTTCAACAGTGCTATTCTTGAAAAAAAAAAAAAAACTCTCTAATTAGGTTTTTTCTGACAAATTCTTCAAAAATGACCTTGGCCGAACTCTCAGACTCAAAATCTGACACTGATGAAACCAGGGTAAAACAAAAACATAGTTTCTGTAGTTTAACGAGGGTAAAAATAAAGATTTTCTATTATCTGGATAGGTAGGAGCTTAGTTCTTTAATTTAACATCGAAATCTGGGAGAGAATACAAATTACTATTCAATTTTTTCATCACAACTTTTTTACTTAATATTGAGTGATACAATTGTGTATCTCTAGCGATTATTATAGCACACCAAAGCCTTCATAATCCAATCTCTCTCCTCTCTCTTGATTTGGTTAGATGGCAAGAAACACTAAGGTGCAACTTGACAAACAAGATGCATCCCTAATTCTTCCCATTGGAGCAAAAAGACATTTAACTAGATTTGGTTTCTGGAAAACATTGCAAAATTAGAGCCCATCCATTAACACTCTTCATGGAGTTCCAGGTCATAAACTGTGTATGTGTATGTGTATGTGTATATGTATATGTACTTATGTACATTCCAATAAACGTAAATGTATTTTTTTGCAGTTGGTGAATATTATTGTTTGTTTGACATAGGCTTTAGTACACCTTCCACAGAGTCAACCCTATTTTATTGCAGCACCATGACTGAACTTTTACTCACAATGCATAAAATGTTGATTCCTCTTTCCACCACCATGAATATTTTTAAGCTAGTGGATTTGTGTTGGGCCCTGTGTGAGGCCTCCGTCATGAGTCACAATTAGCTATAAGTTGCTCCCAAATATGCCACATTGATTGGTGGAAAATTTACTTTTGAGAGAAAAATCTTCTTTCCAATCTTAAAATTTGTTGCCTGACTTTGGAAACACTCGTTGAACCCAAATAAGAGCCATGTTCCATGGCCCAATATGACTCCATCCATTTATATTTCTAGAACGTGTGTTCCCCTAAAAAGGAGTTCCCTAAAAAGGAGTTGAAGAGTGGGTTCACACAGCCTTTGTACCCACTCTCTCAATGAAAAGAAGTTGAGTAGTGGCTTCAAAGGGTGTTTGAACTTGTACTCACCCTCTCAATGGAAAAAAAGTTGAATAGTGGCTTCAAGGGCCTTGTACCCACCCTCTGAATGGTGATAGGGGAAATTCCCACGGGAGATTGGTCTAGCCAGGAAGCCCTACTGGGGAAGGGCCCACACTGCCCTTACGCGAGTGATTGGGGAATGCCGCTTCCAATCCCGAGGGCCATCTCAACCACCCTGTGCTCCCCAGCTGATGAGGGTTTTCCAGGCCCCCAAAGGCACGACTGCAAGGAGGTTTAACAGCATTCTTGATCGTATTGATCCTGTCTTCCCATATCGTAGCTCTAGGTGAGGGTGATAATCCTAGCTCCCTGGCTTTCCTCCCCTAGCTCTTTCCATGTAGTGTGAACACGTTCTGTCAGAGTTTAGGATCTTAAATCAACCATATGACTGTGCGTGGTAAAGAGGGTGGTGCTTACAATTTTTGTAAGATGTCTCTGAGCACTCAATCAACAATTTTAAGGCACACGAAATGAAGCTACTACACATACACCAAAATAGAAATAGGATGTCATCTCTTTGTTACTTGTCGTGCAACGTGGGGGTGCCAGTTATACTCGCCGCCTTGTTTGATAGGCGGTGGTATTTTGCCAATCGCTAGGCCTAGGTATTTCGCTAGGCAGTTCCAACGATGGAGGTGACTATGCTGACTCCTATTTCAACCACGCACGGTGACAACCTGCTCTTCTATTTCAAAGAGGTCGGGCCAATGACTTAAGTACACACAAAATATCTCATTTCTAAATACAACATCAACTTGAGTCTTACAACCTAAGCATAATGTTCGTAGAGAGTTTACTCTTCGATAATTGTGAGCATACTATGAAGAGACACGACTAACATGCTATCTTGATCATCATGAAATAAATCAATACCAGGATAACAATACCATTTTAAGATCGTGGCCAAGCCACGTCACGGTTATGCTAAGTTAACAAAGCCCACGAGGTTCCAAAAATGAGAACACGAGAGCTTACGAATGTAAAAAGACATGGTTTAACAAGGAACCAAAAATTATACCTTATGTGGAAAGAAAGAAAACCGGTATGCCCTTGGCCGTCAAGTCATGAGTGCTCGTCCATCCGTCATATCATCATTTCACCAAAACTTTCACTTTACCCATGAGTCATGAACCCAAAAGGTAAACCATTTAAGTAACCCATACTGATAGCGCGTCGTTCTGAACCTCTAACCCAGGTGCATCGAACTAACCGGGGATAGCAGACATGGAGATCCAACAAGCCGAATACAAATTTCAGAACGTTGGGTTTGCAACGGCCGTTGCCTGCCTTTTCATCTGATCCACCATGCTTTAATGCTTGTTTCTACTCCACGATGGATTGTCTACGAGATTCATAGACCGGAGCAGAAGCGTGATGTTGATAATTCTTAATGGCCCCATGATAATGGCTCCTCATGGATAGAGTGGACTGACAGATATGGAGTCTGCAAGAAGACAGATAGGTTGTAGGTCATCGAGTTTTCACCACGTGATTAGTAAAGCTATCTCCACCTTGAGTAGTAAAAGCTATATTCCTATCTCTGAACGAAGTATTACAGATAGCGATCTGCATGTAACAGCACATAGCAACCTTGGTCGGATCGTCTGTCAGTGATCAAACACTCAAAACCAGTGCAGGTGGGGTGTATTCATCCACGGATCTGGCTGTGGCACTGGGTGAGGGTATATCAGTGGTTGTCCCTGAGGTAGGTGATGTGCTTACAAGCATGTAGCAGGATCGCGCGGACATGCGTTACGTTTCTGTAGTCTGGATATGAGTGATGATGCTTTGACCCGACTGTGGACTCAGGGATGTAAAATTCTTGTTCCTCGTGATAGTCTGTGAGGGCGGATATGTAGTCGTTAACTGCTCTTGCTGGAGGTCACACTAACTTTGGGATGTAATACAGCTTCATGCAGGAGGCCAGCCATGCTTAGTTCACAGGTATCAGAGGTCGCTGCTCTTATTTTCAGTGCATTGATTGTACCACCAGGCGTTGTGTAGCGCAGGCATCCCAAAGGGAGCCGGGAACCACGACTTAGCTTCCCAGCCTTCAACTCTTGCCATCCAAACCCACTTGACATACAAGCAGCCAACTCGCCAACAAAGAACAGACTTAACCAACTTGAAGTTTTGAAACCAACATTGAGATCCAACCTGGCGCCATGCCAAATCGGGGTCCCAATGTGGGTGACTTCCCTCCGCGTCAGCCGCCCGACATACATCAAACTTAACCAACTCAAAGCTTCGTTACAAACGAGTAACATCCATTCCAAGCAAGCGGTCTGACTTACATCAGACTTAACCAACTGAAAGCTTCATCACGAGCGCTGAAAGCCAATCTGGCGCCACGCCAGACTGGACAGCCATAAACAGGTAACTTCCACCCAAGCAAGCCATCCAACTTAGCTGACAGGTTCTAGCCCATTCCCCAAGAGCTTAACCCATTCATGTTCATGCAAGGAACACTCAGAACCACAAGCCGAGACAGATATGGAGACAACCAGTTCCTGGACCAAATGGTCCCGACAGCATACCGCTGACGAACCGAATGGTCCCGACGGCATACCGCTGGCGTCCCGGGATACGACCCTCAACTATGTGCCAAAGAAAAAAAAGTTTGAAGCGGCCTTACAACTGGCACTTTTACCGAACGCTGAAACCCAGAAGGTAATCAGAGTCATTTTGAGGAAAATCCCACTTTATTGATAAATCTGAGAAGGTTACATTTCAAGTGTGTGGCCGACCCTAGTCTCCGGGGCACTGGCATGCCAAGGCGAGTGCTAGGACAACATTCCAGCAAGGGAGGCTGAGACTTGGTTGGAGCTCGCCCTGAGTCGCAACCCGCACTCCCCTATAGTATTGGTGGGATTCGCCACCTCCCCTCATGCCAAGTACTCTACCCAGGCTGGTAAAGCACGTTTTCTCTCTCTAGAAAGTCATTTTCTCTTTCTAGAATTTATTGATCTCCAGGCTTCCTTTAATCATGCCTAGATCGTGTGAGGTGATTGCACATCGATCTGAGCTCTATGGACTTTGCTAGAACCGACCAAAGATTTTCAGCCATAGGAACTTGGCGCCGGCTGGATTCTGGTCACAGTGGCGCCGGGAGCGACGCCGGGAGCAGCAATGGCGCTGCTAGCACCGGGGACAATGTTGGCCCCTGTGGCACCGGAAGTAAAGCTTGTAGAGGTAGCTTTACAACATCCACCCTCTTTATAAAATCTGATGTCCTCATCAGATGTCAAATTAAAGTAAAGGTGTGTCCCAATTAAAATAACTATACATTTAAGCTACTTGGCACAGTACTCAATTTACTGGCCACTTTTTATTAACATTGAAGCTGGCACACCACAAGTCGGAGGCTCAGCTCTTTGTACTGAAAAATTACATAACTTGAAAAATATCTCTTTGTCTGGGAAAAGCGTAGATTTTATATCGCTTACGTAAAACCCAAGAACCTTATTAACTAGTGATAGAGGCCTTTCTATGAAATGTTCGCCCCTATCGCTTCTGACTTTTGACTTTGGAACTCCTTTGAGCTCCTGATTTGTCCTTGATGCACTTTGTGTTGAGCTCCCTGAGCTCTTGATTTGATCAGTTCCGCACATGTATCAAGGCTCCTTGAGCCAAAGGATTTATCGTTTGATTGCCCACTTTATGGTCCACTCCGTGCCTTGTTGCTTCTGCACCTTGATTTCTCTCCTTGTCCCAGCCTGATCTTGATATTTTTCATTTTTGGCTCTTTGAGGTAGGCAAAGTTTGAGTACTCCGCAATGCACCTCTCACTTAGCTTGAAGTAGCTGTCTTTGAATCAATCCAAATGTAACCATTGACCTCGTGGAGAGCCAAGGGGTCACACCAGTTTGATCCGCATACGAACTATCTCTTCGTGTTCGTTTTGAAGTGCCATGTCCGTCGCGCAAAACTTAACTTTTACAATTCCATCACTGGTCAGTTGCCTCACAGTCAAAACAAGAAGTGTACATCTAGCTTGGCTTCAAGCTCTTTGAATCAGACACATGCACCCAAAGTTTGCACTAGTCCGATTTTCAATACGAACTGTCCCTTAGCGTCCGCTCGAAGTACCAAGTCTCTCATGCAAAACTCAACTTTCACAGGTCCTTCCTTGATCAGCTGTTTTACACGTAACACAAGTCAGCGTACTCATTATGTCTCCTCATCATTGCTGGTCCAGAGAAAGCCTATAACAAGCTTTCCTTTCCACAACAAAAACTTGTCAACTTATTAGGTCCAAAATTCGCCAGTCTCCTCGTGTGAGTATGGCTAGGTTACCTTGAATTTGCCCCCGTTTTAATCAACTTTCATTCAAAATTTGCCCAAGAGAGAGGTGTGTGTGATAGTTCCCCCTCCACTTATAAAATCAGCTGACCAGACTTAGAGTAGAATTCTTCGGACAAAAAGCCTTTCTAACACTTTGCTTCCCATCTGCTAGGATTATGGCTCGATCCAACTTGTTGCCAATCTCTGAAGAGGATCCTAGTCTTTCCCCTTGAGGAAAAACCCAACTGACATTGGATATCACCCATGCTCAGTGAGTTTCAGTTCCGAAGGTGGCCATCCCAAATGAAGACCAACTGCTCCATAGAAGATCTCCCCTGAAATTGCCCTTTCCAACTTTTGACGTCCTGCTTGCATCTGGTGGGCGTTGTCGCAAATGAAACTAACCCAAGAAACAGGCTAGCCATCCATCCATTGCAAACATTGAGTTGTTTCGTTACATACTGAAGACTAGAGTTGCACTCGTAATACCATTGTGTCTCTTAAATAACACACTTCATCATAATGGATCTACATGAAAATCTCAAGTGTAAGTTGTTGGGATCTTTTGATTGAATCTAAATTGTGTGATCCACTAATTGATGTCCACTATGAACGAGATCCATGAATCGAATCTGAATCATGATCGAGGGGAGATCTAGCTCCATTTGAGTTTGTCTACTAATCAGATCCAATCAAGTATTGGGAGGGAGATGTCGAACCTCACAAATGGTTATAGATCCGATCTGGAGCCGTCAAGCATTGTCAACCTGATTTTTTTTTTGCCCAGTGCCTTGTCTATTGGGCAAAGGAGTCACTCCCCTCCCCGCTGCAATGTTCCCATTTCCAAACATTTTCTCTCTAACCCCCCATATGCTTCTATATCAATCAATTGTATGCCCGCTACAACAATGCACAATGCCCTATGCAGTTCAGAGTATATGCAGAGTGCATGGATATGGATGCATTCATTCAACCATGCAATCAATTGGTCCAATCACACCGTGACTATATGATGCAAGTGCAAAGGTGGTGGGTGCAAATGCTTTTGACTCCTCTCTCATCTGGTTTCTGCACTCCAACAAGTGTCAGTGCATACAACAACAATAACTTTTCTTTTTTCTTTTTTCATAACATATAGACAGGAAGAAATTCACCAAACAACAAGATTAGCAAGGCAAAAAAAATGAACAAACGAAAATAAAACATAAAATTCCTTATTTTCCCTTACCCCATAGGTAAAATCAAGGATAAGGGTATAGTCTGTCATCGTATCATCTACCCAACATCGATTTTGTTGTTTGGGTACTCATCCTCTGTGATAAATCTATCATGGTGTAAAGGGCTAGGGGCTGGGACCCCTATCTATGGGCAACTGTGTGCCGATTTTATCATTAATAGCCGGGTTTTACATGCCGATTTTGTACAAAATTGTGAAAATCGCCTTAAACATAACCTGATTTTTCGTGTGAAAATATCGGCTAACAAATGGACTCTCGCCTTGTGGAGTTATAGGTCTGGTCCATGATTTGTGGAGTTTTAGGTATGGTCCATGCAACCCTAGAGAAGGGTGACATGTCACGTGCCCAAACCGTTTTGCTGGGTTTTCTTGAAGCTTGTTCACCTATACTGGAAGTCTGTTACAGCACTAGTTTTTCTTATATATGTAAGTGGGCGACAAAGAGAGAAGCTTGAAGAAAGGAAATTCAAATGAATGGATTCTGGAATGTGGAATTGTGGATGATCTTCGTTCTTAGCTAGAGCCTAGCGCTGAGCAGCAGGATACGTGCATTGAGGTGGGTGCCTACAAAAGCCAGGAAATTCGGAGTGAATGACAACAAAGTAATTTGTCACAATTTCACCAACACTGCATGAACGAGCATGCGTATTGATTACAGGCGGCGATCAGGTGATGGGGGTCTATGATGTTGAACAGTTTTGCAAATTGCAATAGCTGGAGCCTGAAAAGTTCAATTCACATGTTTGGTAAGTTTGTGGGTCCGGCTTGAGCAGTAAAAGCACATTTTACCAGTTCATGGAAACTTAAAAGCTCTAGCCGTTTCCCTTTCTTGTTCTTGTTCTTGCATTTTCATGAGAAGATTCATGAAACATGTGACAACTTACAATCTACGAGCCTTGTTCTTTTGTGATTTTCTATCTGTCCAGCCCTTTTAGTGTGAGCTAGCCGTGCTGATAAACTGGCTTTCAGAATTATAGAACAAAGTTTGCCATATCACTGTAGAATGTAGACCACCCATCAAGGGGAACCCAACTCTCCAGAGCCCATCCATGTTCTGGGTCCTTGCTGCACGACAACATCCGACTCAGATCCCAGCATTTCAAACTTTATAATGTTTTAGCACTGCAAAAGAAGTTCAGCTCATAGCTCTTCTCCCCATTTCAATAACCACTGGAGCTAATGATCTCTATCACTAGGCAAATGGCCAGGTTTATTTTCATGTCATGTCGTTAAACTTGGACATAGAAGGCTGTATGTTCATGGTTAAATCCTGGAATGCATCATGAAGTGAGAGAAGTATGATTGTTAGAAGTGTCCGTATCACCCTTGCCTTGTATGATTGAATACACTGTACAGAAAGTTTCGCAATTAATGATAATAGTACGTCGAAGATAGGAAAAAGTTTTTTATTCTAAGAAGAGCTTTTTTGTCTTTAGCATATGTGAGGAGAGAGAGAGAGAGAGAGAGAGAGAGAGAGAGAGAGAGAGAGAGAGATTATGCTTGCTTAGTCTTTTCCTGTGTTGCGTAGCAACAAAAAAGTTGCGTAGCAACAGAAAGGTTGAGAAGCTTGATGACTTTTGTGGGAGCATTATACAACAGCTTTACTGAATTCATTTTTACCAGGAGCTGCTCCAGCTCTGAACGAGTGAACGTCGAGTAAAGAGGTATGTTTCCAGTTCATTCTTCTTCTCAGAATGTGGATAAATCTATTCTTTGTGCTTATTAGCAGTGCCTTGTGAGTGTTATTTTGAAAAATGTTGTCGCAGCAAGTTCACACATTTAGTCAGCTGTATTTTGCCTATTAAGTCGCTCGTTATTAGGGAACAACTCATGCAGCGTTGCAATAAGTACTAATAGATCCAAAGAGTCACTTTACTTCCAAGTTTTTTGCTTCTCCAAAGTAGCTTCCTTGCTGGCTTACGTGCATGTACTTGAGATTCACAAGTTTCTGGCCTTTTTCTGCATGAATACTCTCTTCCGATTCCGTATTGTATAGATCTCCAGTCACAATTTGGAGTTTGGTATCAATTTTGTGTGGACGTTCTTTTATAGAGTTGAGTCTAGCTACCGGATACATCGTATTTGTTGTACCTTGCACACAATCGTCGTTGTCTGAGAAGGAACGTTAAATGGATTTTTAGATGATAGATCTGAAGATTGAGGCTTATAACTTACCGAGAATCAAATGATTAAAAAGGAATGTGAATCTTGTAGTATAGCTATCAGTATTAGAGCTGTACTCACTTGTTATTGAAGAATAGCATAGATCAGCTTCCCACCTCTCAATTCTTTTAGCTGGAGTAGCAGGCTTTATGGCCAGCCTCATGTATTTTTGAGCAACTGCTATTCATTAATTTTTTCTAGCAACAGCTTGTTTGGCAGCAAATGTAGGTGATTGAAGCTTGGATCTCATCAGCAGAAGCTGGGGATGAACGTTTGTATGGTTGGTGCCTGTATATTGCTCATAGAGTCTTTTGACGAGTGATCTGAATTTTGCACGAAAAGTCTCATTCTCAAAGGATTGGCATTGGGGTGTAGTGTTTGGTGTGAGTGGATTGAATCTAAGTTTAAAAGAGCAGCTCATCGATCAACTTTTATATCTCTCGATTGTCCCTGTTAGATAATACACTGTATAAAATGGCAATGTCTATCGTGCATGTCTAACATAAAATGTCACGCTCTTCAAAACCTGGTGCTTAAATCTAGTGTTCATCTGTGTGATACTGGTATAAGTTCATAGCTGCACGATGAAGGCAATCTGATGCCCATCATTTCTATTGATTCTGAATGAAAAGTATTTTGGATACATATCTAAGATTGTTCTCTGTGCTTCAAATCATGACACTCTGCAACCATACCTAACGTATGTCGCCATAGGTGCATCGCGTTCTAGAATTTTGGGTCGTTCAGGAGAGGAAAGTTTTTTTTTTTTTCTCTTGTTTGGAAACGTTTTTAGGTGTCTCAGGGGAAAAAAAAAAAGTCTAGAAAGTTCAAAAATCAGTGATAAGTCTTATGTATTAGGAATGCACATAGTTGCATCATAACCAAGTTTGCTTTGCTACAGTTTTAGATCATGCAAAGTATTTGAATACGATCAAACGACTCTTGCATATATACAATCTATGGTTACGTTCTCACAGATCTATAAGTGCTGCTGGAAATTCTTCTATCAAGTCGTACCTTCTTGCACATGATGCAAGGTACTATGTTTAACACATATAGAATGAGCAATTACTGCAGCAAATTAATCCAAATTCCAAAGTCACAAAACTTGATTCTCATGAGGTTTGATCTCCTCTTTCGGTAGCACTTTTTCCTTAACACTCTAGATTTCAAAATACAAACTTTGGCTTTGATATCACTGAGAAGGCATGACAAGGAGTCACTAACTTGACATAGATGTGCTCTGTACAATAGAATTCCCTAGCACTTCTGAATTGCTTTCTGTAGCAGGCAATATGGGGAAGGAATTACCTGTTTCCCCTAAAATTCACCAGACGGATGGAAAGAAGACCAATCTTCCTTGGATAATTGGGACTGCTGGCCTTTGTTTCTTCTTTTACATCCTCGGTTCCCTGCAAAACAGCTCCACTGTAAAATTGGAAAGCACCAAAGTAGCTGTTGTACGATGCAACAGTAACAGTCCTCTTGATTTTGGTGCACATCACACTTCAGTAGGCACAAATGATGACTCCTATGCTCAAGATATTGTGCTCGAGCCATGTGACATCAAATATAGTGAGTATACTCCCTGCGAAGATCTGGATCGTTCTTTAAAATTTGATCGGGACAGGCTAATATACCGAGAAAGACATTGTCCAACCAAAGATGAGAAACTTCATTGCCTGATTCCAGCTCCACCAGGATACAAAAATCCTTTTCCTTGGCCAAAAAGCAGAGACTATGCATGGTATGCCAATGTTCCACACAAGGAGCTCACAGTGGAGAAAGCCATTCAAAATTGGATACAATATGAGGGTGACAAATTCCACTTTCCAGGAGGAGGAACTATGTTCTCTAATGGTGCAGACACATACATCAACAATATTAAAGCTCTTATTCCTCTTACAGATGGCTACATAAGGACTGCCTTAGACACTGGCTGTGGGGTAAGTGCGTCTTTATACCAATTGAACAGATAGAGTTTAGAAGCAAAGTTTTTGTGAGGTGGTATTATCGATTTAGTTTAACATCTGTAACTGGAGGATAGAGCTTGAAATTTTTTGAACGTGGTTTCAGTAATGCTGCTACATGATCTTGCAGGTTGCAAGTTGGGGAGCATACCTGTTGAAGCGTGATATATTGACAATGTCATTTGCTCCAAGGGATACTCATGAAGCACAAGTACAATTTGCACTTGAGCGTGGGGTTCCGGCAATCATTGGAGTCATGGCTTCGCAGCGACTTCCCTATCCCGCGAGAGCGTTTGATATGGCTCATTGTTCACGATGCCTTATCCCTTGGAAAGACTATGGTAAGTTTATGCTAGAAGTAGAATGTTTGCAAATGGGTTTGGTATACAAATCACACTGTCCTTGCCTAATAGTCTGTCAACTATTCATTACTTTCCAAAGATCAAACTGAGAAGACTCTTGAAATAATATACTTGTACGTATTCTTGGATCGACTTGTGCACATGGTAGGGTTGAGAGCTTATCCTGTAATTTTAAAAGCCTTACTTGTGCTCTTATTTTTTGCTACTCACACCTTTATAAGTTGATTAGTTTATGGATTGTTGTTAGATTGCTGATTTGCTATGTAAAATTTTCTAGAGCTGGATTGTTAGTTCTTATTTTCTCCCTTCACCTCCTGAACCTGGCTTGTCAAAATCTGGAAGAGTTCTAATAACTTACTGCATAATTTTTGAGCTCATGTTAACCGAAAATCTGAACCAGATCTAGTGACCAATTTCATAACCTACAATGTTGGTGGATATTTTGCTTCATGCAGATGGCATTTATCTACTGGAAGTTGATCGTGTGCTGAGACCTGGTGGGTTTTGGATATTATCTGGTCCACCTGTAAACTGGAAAGCTCACTGGAAAGGTTGGCAAAGAACACAAGAAGACCTCAAGCAAGAAATGGATGCCATAGAGGACCTTGCAGCACGTCTGTGCTGGAAGAAGGTTGTGGAGAAGGGAGACCTTGCTATTTGGCAGAAGCCTTGGAATCACATAGAATGTGTAAAGAAGCACAAAGAAGTTCTTGTGCCTCAAATTTGCAAAGGAGACGATGGTGACAAAGCATGGTATTATTCTCTTTTTAAAAAGATCTTTGTAACTTTTGTTGGTAGTAGGTATTGACAACTCAAGAGACAGGATCAAAGCTTCCACATGCTGAAGTATTTTGATTATGGTAGTAGTAAATACTTATGGTAGTAGTATAACCTTAAGAACACACTTGCCTGTCCCAGTCGTTTTGGAATGTCTTGTGGCATAACAAAGATCAGTGAATATTGCAAATATCTTTGTGTGAAATAGGTTATATGTGGCTTCTTCAAGTGAGGAATGTGCTTTTGAAATTTGTAGAGGGAGTTTAGATGCAGAATGGGCTATTTCAGAAATTAGATTTAGAGAGGCTAATAAGTGAGTCCAATCATTGTGAAAGTAGAATGCATCTTTGGTTTCCAAGGGGGGTTGAACCTGGGGCCAAAGAAACTTTGGATGCCAAGCTAACCAGCTAAGCCAATCCCTTTCGATGATGTGAAAGTAAAATGGACTATTGAGGTTATAAAGAGTATATAGTCTCTGGTTGATTAAAAAGGTTCACAATTGATGCTTTGAGCTTCAATTGTACTCTGGTGCTTTTTGTTGGTTCTCTCACATTCAATATTGCACATGTTAATCACAGGTATACAAAGATGGAGACTTGTATAACTCCGCTCCCAAAAGTTAAAAGAAAGAAAGATGTAGCTGGTGGAAAAATATCCAAGTGGCCAGCTCGAGCTACAGCTGTACCACCCAGAATCTTGGCTGGAACTTTACCTGGAATAACAGCGGAGAGCTTTAATGCTGATACACTTCTTTGGGCTGAACGTGTTGCTTATTACAAAAGCTCATTGATTACTCCTCTTGCTCAGGGCCGATACCGTAACATTATGGACATGAATTCTGGTCTAGGTGGTTTTGCTGCAGCTCTTGCTTCTGATAATGTCTGGGTAATGAACACTGTATCTCCTGATTCTAAGGACAGCAACTTAGGTGTGATATTTGAACGTGGATTCATTGGGGCATACCAGGATTGGTGTGAACCTTTCTCAACATATCCTAGAACTTACGATTTGATTCATGCGAATGGCATATTTAGCATGTACCAAGACAGGTGCGCCTCACTGCTCTTATGCAGCTCTGTTGCTTTTATGCTTCAGGATATATTAAGTTTTGTGAGTCTTTTCTGGCAAAGAAGAAATTCTACACAGAAAATGCAGATGAGTTGTTGTAAAGTTCTTAGCGTGGACAATTTCGATCATTAAAGTTCTTTTTAAGTTGCAAAGATTCACATCAAACCATTCTGACAGGCAAAGTTTTGTGTGATAAACGCAGGCCTATATCTATGTCTGTAACTCTTATGAAAAAACCCTAGAAACTTGTAACTCTAGAGTCGACTATGTTAACAATCAGACTGCAAATTGCCAGTTCAATTCTGGATACATACTATGCTTTAGTCCTACCATCATATGTACAAGGCAGGATATGTAGGACGCTGGGACCATTTTGAATTTATTAATTTTCTTATGGTAAATACTTGGTTGCCATGTAGTATTCTAGGATCTAGGCACCATGTGCTCTTTCAGTGTCATACTTCTGCATTGTACCCTACACCAAGGCTCAACATGTGACTCAGAGGCTCAGTAACTCTAATAACAATTTTATTTACATTTCTATTACAAAGGTCACCAGGCCGGTAACTTAGCCATTTCAATATTTTACAAAAAGTCCATCTGTGCATAAAATTGTAAACAACCGGAATAGGGAGTAAAAGTTGTAACAGGGGGACATAGGGCCAGGGGCGCTTGACCCACGTGACTGACACCAACCATAAGGAGGTTTCGCTGAGGGTTCTCAAACAACTTAAATATGAATCCACAGGCGAATACCACAGTTCAAAATTTTGATTCTTGAGAGTTCTTTGTTGGAGGCTCCTCTAAGAGTCTTTGTAGGAGATGTTATAGCAGTGTTCCTTTGTAGAACAAACTGCACATGGTTGTATTGTCTACTGAATAATGATCTTAGTTGGAGACTGTTATTCACATTACAATCGTCACTTTATTGTAGACTTTGCAATTATGTGATGCTCTTTTGTGATCTTGTTCATAACTGATGCCCATATTTGGTGAGCATGCCATAGAAATAGGGTGATAAGAGTGTTGAAAAGCCATTTTTATCTAGATGCAAATTAGGGTTACATTATTATTTAAATCTTGCCACCGCTATTCCACCTTTCAAAACTTGTTGGACAATTAATTCTATTGAGAGGAGGCTGCATGTAAAAATCTCTTATAGCTCAATTATATAATTTCTTGCCATCCAGAAAATTTCTTACAATACCATCCTTCATGTTAAAGCTTCCTTCCTATTGGGAATCGGTCGAATCGGAATCGGCCTATTCGAATCGGTCCTAGGATTTTCGAATTGGCGAATCGGTTTTAGGGTTTCAAAATTCAGAATTTTAGAAACGCCAAAACATAGTTGCATACTGCATTGTATAATAGTCTCTCTCTCTCTCTCTCTCTCTCTCTCTCTCTCTCTCTCTCTCTCTCTCTCAAGCTTGAACCAAAATTAAGAATGGGACTCCTCGCTGCTCAGGCCTCTGTAGCGGGGATCTCGTTCAAAAGAAAATTTCAAAGTCAGTCGATTCGACAATTCGAATCGAAATCATGATTCAGCAAAACACTGCTTCATGTTCTTACCATAAGCAAGTAAAAAAAGAAGAAAGTTCTAGGAGCACAAGCTAATCATTAGCCCTGAGAATATAATCTGCAAACCTTTCTGAGCTATGTAGATTTTGAGAACATCATTTGCCATGCATTGTGACTGTTGTCTATAGGTAAACATGATCTTGCATTTAGAAATCAATCAAGAGGCTATGACATTCAGATCTTGTTCCTTTTTTGTTGCCCTTCTTCTCTCTGTATAATCTTACTTACTGCGATACATCATTTCTTATGCTATGCAGGTGTGACATTTTTGATATTCTTCTTGAAATGGACCGCATTTTACGTCCAGAGGGTGCTGTTATAATTAGAGATGATCTAGAAGTACTTAACAAAATCAAAAGGATGACAAATGGTTTTCAGTGGGAAAGCAAATTGGCTGATCATGAGAGTGGTCCATTCAACTCTGAAAAGATTCTTGTGGCTGTTAAGTCATACTGGGTTGGAGCGGTAGAATCCAAGAGAGCTTTGGACATGACTACTTCCTAAAGGAGTCTGATTAGCTATCAATGTACAAAATGCTCTTCTACTAAATCTCTGAGGAAGACTGCAGGCCCATATTTTTTGACAAGGCCAGAACAGTGGTATGTTATCGGCATGTCATAGAGTATAATCTTCTTAAGGTATACCAGTTTATGAATATGCCAGCAGCGTGTGTTTTTTTTGAGAATCATGATTCTATTTTTTATTCATAGAAACTTCAATAAATAATCTTTCTAGCATCATCTGTAATATATTAAGAACTTAGTTAGACTTCTGTCACAACCCATACAATCTGCATGACACTTCCACATATTAAGAATTTACAATGGTTAGGCTTCTGTCACAACCCATACAAAAAGCAGTAATCTTTTCTGAGAGTGTCCAGGGTATCTTCTAGGTTCTATTTCATAAGTACTTTAAACAAAGAATGAAGCAAGAAACATGCTTATAATAAGTCAACATAAACGAATATGTCTATCTGATTTGCAGATATGAGACTGGTTTGTTTGTAATCTAAAAATCATCGAATTTTTTTATCTCTTCCTTTAAGCCATGTGTGAGAGGGATGCAGGTCCATTTTTATAATTAGCAGGCTTGTGGACAACAGATACACGAATCGTGTCCTAATCTGTGCGTGACTTTTGAACACAGCAAAAAAATGTGAAACAAAATCCACTGCAAAACTTTGCATGTATTAGTGTCTCTAGAGTCTAGGCTGACATTAGAGCATGCTAAAAAGTAAATGAAGATTCAAAAGATCCAGGAGCATGCCAAAGGAAACACATCAGATACCTACTCAGTAAAATTGATCACAAGGAAGTAAAGTTGGTATATACTATATGCAACAGGGTTTGATTCCAAGGATACTGTCAGTAGTGTTCTATGGGAGTGCTGATGTGCTGTTAAGGTTGTCATCCAGAGTTTTCAATTACATGCTTTTGTATGATGTGATAGGGAATTTCACTCGTACTTTGCATACATAAGAACCTCCTATACACTTCATCTTCAGAAGAGCATTCCAAGAGAATGGCTATTCAATTGAAAGTTTGCTAGGTCTTTGAAAGGACATCAAGTGAGCTTCTAAATTACCAGTATGATTCTTCCTCTTTGTTCTTTCTGTGGCAATTGATGCTCTATTTAGATCTTCTCTTTTGCCTCCAGAAGAAGCTGAGATTTGGTCAATAGTCCAGTGGATGTTCCTGTAATCTCATTTTGGAAGTTTAAGTCGTATACAAAGACATCAAAACCAGGGACCGCCATCTTCAAGACACAAATCTTGTTTAATTTTGAGCAGAATATTTAGTACTTGTGCTCAAAAACTTTCCCCGTGTTGAGATTTTTAGCCTTTTTCCAGTTATTTCCTGTAGGAAGATAATCTGCAACTGTACCATAAAAGATACCTTTGTTATGGCTGGCTCATAACTCTCACATGCAACACCTTGAACGCTTTCATGTGTGCCCTTTGGCTGTGTGGCTGAAAACAGGAGATTAGAGACTTTTTTCTTGCATTCCGAATCTTGTTGCTTTCTCCAGACATACCACCAGATGCTTGAGGGAAGTTCCATCTAAAGAATCCCATGTCAGAAAAGAACAAAATGACCTAAGACAATTTTGGATTTTGAAATGTAATTTGATGATGTTCAGATGACATGATAGGAGGAAGATGCTAAAAGACAAACGTTTTTGATGCTACATATAAACAAAGAGAAGCAAAAAGTTTATTAACTGTTACATTTAATAAATGTCTTTATGTCAGTGCTGAACAGGAATCTGATATATGCCATTTGACATGCATTAATTGGAAAATGAACAGAAGCTTGCTTGTGGTAAACCTATACTTAACGATACGTGCAATAGAGATCCATGCTTGTAACAGATATCACAAGCTTTGATGACAATGAAGTTAAATCTTAGGGTTAGAACTCTTGAGCTATGTATAATGCCAACATAGGCATTTTAGCTCTTGACTGTAGCTTCTAGCACTCAGAATGATCTGAAAATGATGCAAGTAGATTTGTTACTACTTCACACTCTCTCACTACAGCTGAAGCTGCAAAAATGCTCAAATGTTCACCAAACTGATCCCAGTTAGTTGCCAATGGTTTCCCCACTGTATTTGCCTCCTTGTCCTCTGAATAAACTCTTTGAAGATTGCTCAAGCACTTCCTACCATGCTTCAATGCCTGCAATCTGCTCAAGAGACTGTTTTCATCAACACTGTAAGTTCTCTTGCTTTCACCTCCTGTGAAGGACTATCTCACCTCAGTACGGAGCCAGTGACAAGCCGAACCCAGTAGTCAGGCACTCAGGATCAGAAGAGCTCTGATACCATGTCAAAGATCTGATAAGCACTATCAATCATTCATCATAAGCAATCACCATAAGGAGGAAGAGCACACAATCACTGTATCACACTAATTGAAAGAGAGTACGAAGGTAACCCTGAGAGAGAGAGAGAGAGAGAGAGAGAGAGAGAGAGAGAGAGAGAGAGAGAGAGAGAGAGAGAGAAACAACTACGAGCTGACTACTAAACTACCTATAGCTAATTACAGCTGGTAACAACTGGCAACAGTAAAATAAACAGTAAACCGTAAGTTTATCATTGCTTTCTAACAGGCGTAGTTGTCTGCGTCTTTTTATTAACAATTCTAATGACTAGTTCTAGTCTAGTTTAGCTCCATGGCTATTTTTGGTAATTCATTAGTATGCTCATGGGCCAATTACATACAGCACATGACACTTTCCCTACTTTAAGCATTTTTGCCCTCAAAAATGAAGACCATGTAGTTTTTCGTCAAGTGTCGTGCTCCATAAGACCTCTGGCTGTCTCCAAAATTGTAGGCCATTTCTTAGGTAGGAATGATCTTCTTACGTGTTGTCTTCCGGAGATAATCCTTTCCATTTGATCAGTTACTGTTGTATTCGCTTCCCATTTCGTAACTCTTTATCTCGTTAACCAACCATTGCCTTTGGTTCCACTACCAAATTCCCCTCTTCATTGATTGGTGGTAGCTCAACCACTGTTTGAACATTTTTACTGATATGATTCTTCAATAGGCTGACATGGAACACGTTATGCATTTTTGTTATGGTTGGTAAATTTAGTTCATATGCTAGTTCACCCACCCTTTTGAGGATTTGAAATGGCCCATAGAATCGTGGAGATAGCTTCTCGCTCTTGGTTTTCTTTAATACTGATTTGCGATAGGGCTATAATCGTAAGTACACATAATCCCCTTCGTGGAATTCCCTAAATGATCAAAGCTTGTCCGCGTAATATTTCATCTTTTGTTGAGCCTCTCGCATATGATCTTGATTCTCCTTAAGGATGTTTTGCATGTTCTGCAGTTCATCTGCTACTACTGCCACGGTTACATCCGCTAACTCCATGTCAATTGGCGCTGTAGGTTCATATCCATACAATGCATAAAATGGTGTCATTCCAGTCGACATGTTGGCTGTTGAGTTGTAACTGAACTCTGCCAAATGCAACCAATCAATCCATTTTGTTTGTTGGTCTGCCATGAAATGCCTCAAGTAACATTCCAGCCATTGATTTACCCTTTCGATCTGTCCATCAGTCTCGGGTTGGAATGTAGTACTCAAACATAATTTGGTCTTTAATTTCTCCATCATCTCCTTCCAAAACAATTTAGCAAATCTCGGATCTCTGTCACACACTATTTCTTTTGGTAATCCATGCAATTTAAAAATATTCTTAAGAAATTGTTGTGCCACATGTGCTGCACCATAAGTAGTCTTGTAGGGAATGAAACCAACATTAGGAGACGAATGTAGTTCATAAAAAATCTAAGGTACCAACTTTGAATTTGGCACTAGGACTATCCTTTTATTGTCGTATACCAAAATTCCGTCTTTAAGTTGGTGACGAGATTGTTCTCCAACTTTGGGATCCGATAAGCCAGAATTTGCGTCACAGTTACATCCTTAGTATACTCATCCAAGATAACGGACTTCCAATCATTTTCCAAAGAAATGAGGGGATTTAGTAAGCATTTTTCTATCATGCACCATGTGAAAAATTGTCAACTAGTAGTATTTTTCTAACTTGAGATTTTGTAGGCCTATGGCCAAATAAAAGTTAGAGATAGGTTCATACATGTATGTAGAGGCCCAAAGTATGTGTACACTACTTTTGAGGTCACATTAATTAGAGGAGGTCGAGTGTGGAGCTCTTCTATTGGCTCATAATTTGGTGCATTCCTATTTGACCAAATTTCTAGGTATATGGGTGAATCCTATTGGACCCCAATTTTAGCCTATCATAAGACAAGTGGCCAAGAGGCACTATGGCTGCTATAAATAGCCATCTCCACGAGTATGTACACATCTCATTTTCATTCTATTGAATGAATGTTATGCTCTTTGAAGATCCATCTTCTTCTCTCTCACTTTTTTGTTCATATCTTGCATTCTAGCCACTAGAATTGTGATTTCTTTGTTGCTATGGCTTCACACGTGTGAAATGCAGGTTGTAGGCTCTGAAGTACGGACAGGGACAGCAAGTTTCTGTTTGTGGAAGCTTATGATCAGATTTTGATGTTTAGTTGATGTTTAGTATGCTTAACATCACAATTTCTATCATTTTTTCAATCTAGATGTGCATAACTTCCATGGCCAAGATCTTTATGAAACTTTAGCATCTTTTGGATCTGAGTTTTTCACATGGTATCAGAGCATTAGGCGGCCAAATGTGCAGGTTTTGCCAGATTTAGAAGAGATTTGTGGGCGAGTTTGCTTTTGTAGCATTCCAATCAAGTTTCTAGCTAAAAATCTTGTTGATTTATGTGTAGAAATTGGATCTTTGTGATCAAAACATCATTTGTATGCATTTCAATTGAAGTAGGGCGAATTCCCTCTGTACTTATCAGAATAAGGAGACAAAATTTGTTTTGGAAAGAGGGAGATGCAAGATCCAACAAGATCCTATTAGTTTTCCATTCTAGCATATAGTTTTTTGATTCAATTTCTTGCTTCTTCATGTCAAAAACTTCAAAATTGATGTAACCCTCTGATTTTCAGTTTGCTGAATGATTCAAGAGTGTATTTCAATCTTAGGAGTGAGGGAAAAGCAAGTATATTGAGGTTTGGTCTTGGTTTGATCAAGAAATCATAAAACTAGTGGCTAAAATTGAGGAAAAAGTGAGGAAAAGAGAGAAAAAGTAAGGTTTTAGGTTCCAAATCTTTGTGATTTCTTCTTGTGTTTCATTTGTTGATTCAAGAGAGTGCTTAGTGCATTGGAACAGGTCAAAGATCAGAGATCAATCATTGCAACATGGCTACAAATGGAGGCTACATGTTGGAAAGCAATGATAGGCTTACCTCCCTCAACTATTCTACTTGGAAAGTAAGGATGGAGTCTTTGCTTGAGATGAATGAGTTGATGGATATTGTTGTAGGTGTGGAGGAGAGACCTTTGGCACCTCAAGAACAATTGAGGTATGACAAGAGGGCAAAGAAAGCCCTTCACATGATCAAGATGAATGTGACAAATGAGCTTATCAAAGAGGTGGGTAAGTGCACATCATCTAGTGAAGCTTGGGAAGCCTTGAAGAAGGTTTATGAATCCAAGTCTACTTCTAGAGTGTTGACTTTAAGAAGGCAAATCTTTTCTTGTATGCAAAAGAAGAGTGAGAGTGGACATGCTTTTGTTTTGAGAGTTAAAGCATTGAATGATGAGTTAGCATGCATTAATGATGGCATAAATAATGAGGAGCTTGTTCAAGTGATTCTCAATGGCTTGTTGGATGATCATGCTAATCTTGTTCAAAGTTATGCTATCCAAAAATGTTTACCAAGTGTTGGAGACTTGCAAGAGGTCTTGTTGGCTGAAGAATTCAGGTTGCAAGCAAGAGTGGGAGCATCTTCTACATCTCAAGGAGGAGAAGAGGAGGCAATGTTCTCTAAAGGCAAGTTCAAGGGCAAAGGTAAAAGCAATTGGTCTAAAGGGCAAGACCAAGGTGAGCACTCTACTTTTGGCAAAAAGAAGGATAGATCTAAGCTAAAATGTTTCTATTGTGGAGTCAAAGGGCATTTTGCTAGTGATTGTTTTAAGAAAAAGAGGGATCAAGGGGAAAAGCAAACCAATCTAACTATTGATGAGGGTGGGGATGAGCTTCTTTCAAATGATGCTTTTGTTATGTCATCTTGCTTGTTGGCTAATCATGGAGACATTGATCCTTGGTGGATTGATAGTGGAGCCACTTCTCATATGACATATCATAAAGAGTATTTTTCATCTTTAATGGCATTTGATGGTGATAGGAAGGTAATCTATACCGCAAATGATGGTGAGTGTGCAATCAAGGGGATTGGCACAATTCCTATTTCACTTTCTACAAATAGGAATATAGAATTGAAAGATGTTTTGCTCATTCCATCCATTACCAAGAACTTACTTAGTGTAAGCCAAATGCTTGACAAAGGATTCAAAGTTGAGTTTGATGGTGATGCTTGCTTGATCAAAAAGGTGTGTAGTATCATTGCAAAAGGGAAAAGGCAAGGGAAATTGTTCAAGCTTGATGCATGTGTTGTTGCTAACCAAGTTGGATGCATGGCAAATGAACAAATGTCAATTCAAGAGGTATGGCATAAAAGGATGGGACATCTCAACTACAAAGCCTTGGAGGTAATAGCCAAAAAGGAGGTAGTAAGGGGACTTCCCAAGTCTCTTACTTGCTTGAATCATGTTTGTGAAGAATGTGCTTTGTCTAAATCACATAGATTGCCATATACTAGATCTATATCTAGATCTAAGATGCCTTTTTCTCTCTTGCATTCGGATATTCATGGTGTTACTACAATTAGCAATGGAGGTGCTAAGATGTATGTAACTTTCATTGATGATTTTAGTAGATTTTGTTGGGTTTATCTACTAAAGAGCAAGGATGAGGTGTTTGATGTGTTTGTCAAGTTCAAAGTTGCTATTGAGACTCAATTTACAACCAAAATCAAATGCTTGAGGAGCGACAATGGTGGTGAATACATTTCTAACAAATTCAAAGCCTTTTGCGATGAGCATGGGATCAAGAGGGAGTACACATGTCCAAGAACACCACAACAAAATGGAGTGGCCGAGAGGAAGAATAGAACCTTGTGTGAGAGTGCAAAGGCAATGAGATTGAATGCTAATCTTCCTAAACCTTTTTGGAGTGATGCTTTGTTGTGTGCAAATTTCCTATGCAATAGATGGCCAAGTGTTGTATTGGAAGGAAAAACCCCTTTTGAAGCTTTGTTTGGTATGAAGCCTAATGTCAAGTTTCTAAGAACTTTTGGATGCATTTGCTACTTCAACATTACTCTTGATGATAGAACTAAGGAGGATCCATCTTCAAGAAAGGGCATTTTTGTTGGTTATAGTGAAGTAAGCAAAGCATATAGGATTTATGTTCCTTCAATCAAGAAAGTGTTCACAAGTAGGGATGTCATTTTTGATGAAAGTAACATTCCAAAAGTTGTTTCAAGTGATGATGGTGTTGTTGCAACTAATGTGCTTGATGACAATGGAGTTGATGACACATTGGATGTGGATGTTGAAGAAGCCTCTTCAAGTCAAATTCCAAGGAGAACTCCAAGGCATAAAGTGAAACCCTCAAGGCTCACTTATGATGGCAAAGGTAAGCAAGTGGTGGATGGATCCAACTATGCTTTCCTAACTTCTTTTGATGTACCTTCATGTGTAGATGAAGCAAGGCAAAAAGAGGAATGGATCCAAGCAATGGATCTTGAGTTTGAAGCACTTATGAAGAACAACACATGGAGATTGGTGGAGCTTCCAAAGGGCAAAAGTGCAATTGGATGCAAATGGATCTTCAAGGTAAAGACAAATCAGGATGGATCTATCAACAAGTTGAAGGCAAGGTTGGTGGCTAAAGGTTATGCTCAAGAGCATGGCATTGACTATGAGGAAACCTTTGCACCCGTGGCAAAGATGGTGAGCATAAGAGTAATCATTTCCCTTGCAACTCTTTATGGATGGGATCTTTGGCAATTAGACATTTCTAATGCTTTCTTGAATGGTGATCTTGAAGAGGAAGTCTACATGGAGCAACCCGAGAGCTATGTTTCTCATAGCAAGCCTAATCATGTGTGTTTTCTACAAAAAAGTTTGTATGGTCTTAAGCAAGCACCAAGGAGTTGGTATGCTAGGCTTAACTCTTTTCTACTTTCTCAAAACTTCACTATGAGTGAGTATGATCATTCACTTTACTTTAGAATTAGTGCTAATGATGTTACAATCCTTCTAATTTATGTGGATGACATTATTTTAAGTGGAGGGAACAAGGAAGATATAGAAGATATCAAGAAAGCACTAAAAAAGGAATTTGAAGTGCATGATCTTGGTCTTTTGAGCTATATCTTAGGAATAGAAGTAATTAGAACTTCTCAAATCACTTTTATTTCACAAGAGAAGTATGCTATTTCTATTCTCAATAGATTTCATATGGTAGATGCAAATCCTATTGATACACCTATGGAATCACATGTAAAGCTAACTATAAGAGGTAATGAAAGATCCTTCGAGGACATTACTCTCTATAGGAAGCTAATAGGTTCTCTTATATATCTAACCATCACAAGACCTGATTTATCTTATTGTGTTGGTAGATTAAGCCAATTCATGCAAGATCCTAGCATAGAACATTGGAAACTAGGAAAGAGGATCTTGAGATACATCTCGGGAACAAAAGATTTTGGCATTGTTTATAGAGGCTCATCACCTAACTTATTTGGTTTTTCAGATTCAGATTTTGCAGGAGACCTTATGGATAGAAAATCCATAAATGCACATGCTATTTTCATAGGTGATGGAGCTATCTCATGGATGTCGAAGAAACAAGCAACTATATCACTTTCTTCTAGTGAGGCCGAGTACAAAGCTTTGACATCATGCACAAAGGAGATGGTGTGGATCAAGAGGATGATTATGGAGCTTCATTTGCTGGATTTTTCAGAGAGTCCAATCATCTTTTGTGACAACCTTTCAGCCCAAAGTCTAGCAAGCAATCCGGTTTTCCATGCAAGGAGCAAACATATCGAGGTGGCTTACCATTTTGTGAGAGAACAAGTGTTGGCAAAAGAGATCAAGCTTGAACATGTCCCATCAAAGGAATGTGTGGCTGATATCTTTACCAAAGCATTGGGAAAGGACTTATTTTTCAAGCATAGAACAAGTCTTGGTGTACTTTCTAAATCTATGCTAAAACTAGTTGAAGAGGGAGTGTGAAAAATTGTCAACTAGTAGTATTTTTCTAACTTGAGATTTTGTAGGCCTATGGCCAAATAAAAGTTAGAGATAGGTTCATACATGTATGTAGAGGCCCAAAGTATGTGTACACTACTTTTGAGGTCACATTAATTAGAGGAGGTCGAGTGTGGAGCTCTTCTATTGGCTCATAATTTGGTGCATTCCTATTTGACCAAATTTCTAGGTATATGGGTGAATCCTATTGGACCCCAATTTTAGCCTATCATAAGACAAGTGGCCAAGAGGCACTATGGCTGCTATAAATAGCCATCTCCACGAGTATGTACACATCTCATTTTCATTCTATTGAATGAATGTTATGCTCTTTGAAGATCCATCTTCTTCTCTCTCACTTTTTTGTTCATATCTTGCATTCTAGCCACTAGAATTGTGATTTCTTTGTTGCTATGGCTTCACACGTGTGAAATGCAGGTTGTAGGCTCTGAAGTACGGACAGGGACAGCAAGTTTCTGTTTGTGGAAGCTTATGATCAGATTTTGATGTTTAGTTGATGTTTAGTATGCTTAACATCACAATTTCTATCATTTTTTCAATCTAGATGTGCATAACTTCCATGGCCAAGATCTTTATGAAACTTTAGCATCTTTTGGATCTGAGTTTTTCACACACCATAACCCTTGTGAGGCTTGATCTTGTTTTGTGGACATGCAATTCTCCTCTGCATCTTGGAGAACAGTTATATACTCCTCTAAAGGTCCACTTGTATCACACATTTGCATTTTCCACAACCTTGATAAAACATCAGCTTCTTGATTTTCCTTGCCCTTGAGATATTCAATAACAAAGTCATATGCTTGAACTTGTGCTAACCATCTCTTTTGTTTGTCCGTAAGCTGCTTCTGACTTAGAAAACACTTAAGACTATGGTGATCACTTTTAATGATGAATTTCGACCCATAAAGGTAGTGTCACCATTTTTTCAATGCATGAACTATAGCCAACATCTCCTTGTCATGCGTAGGATATGACATCTCCTTGTCAGTCAATTTTCGACTCTCATAGGCAATCACACCATCCTTCTGACTTAGTATGGCTCCTAATTCACTTGCACTTGCATCAACAGTCACTTTGAAAGGTAAACTGAAGTCTGGTTGTACCAAAACTGGAGCATTCACCAAAGCCTCCTTTAATTGATTGAAGTCCCTCTGAGCATCTTCACTCCATTCGAATTTTCCTTTCCTCAACAAGTGCATGAGTGTTGTTGCTATCCTTGAGAAATTGAATATGAATCGTCGATAATAAGATGCAAATCCCATAAATCCTCTTAAATGTTGCAAAGCTTTAGGGCTCTTCCAATTTTTAACCACCTCGACCTTACGTTGATCCACCTTAATGCCATCTTTAGTCACCATATGCCCCAAATACTCAATCTCTTGTTGGGCGAGCTCACATTTTGACATCTTGGTAAACAACTTATATTCCCGCAACAATCCCAAAACCACTTCCAAGTGCTGAGGATGTTCTTTTAAGTTCCAGCTATAAATCAATATGTCATCAAAGAACACCAAGATAAATTTGTACAAGTATGGCCCAAAGATTCGGTTCATCAATGCTTGGAAGGTAGTCGGTGCATTGGTTAAACCAAAAGGCATAACTTTGAATTGATAATGCCCCCTGTCTGTTCGGAAAGCAGCCTTGTGTTGATCCTCCTCGCTTACCTTGATTTGATGATACCCAGAGTGGAGATCAATCTTTGAAAACACTTGTGCTCCTTTAAGGGCATCTAATAAGTCATCAACTCGAGGAATTGGGAATCTATTCTTGATGGTAATTGTAATAGATCCTAACACCATAGTAGGGCAAACACTAACTCCTCCACCCAACCTTGCCTACTCCCTGATATAGAGTAAGCCCCTCCTAGCCCAGTGTGAGGATTGGTAGCATGCTACAGCCAAGTGTCGACCACGTGGCACTGACGTGGCCGACTGCACGTCGGGACCCAACTGGGGGCCCTATCCTGCTGACAGGGTCCCTAGGCTGTGTTAAGCCCGCCATGGCTATGGACCGTGCTGGGACACACTACTCACACTGTCTTGCCCTGTTGGTCATGTACGCTGGACACGACCCTGACTGTGGTATCTGACCTATGTGTGTTCTCTAGGGTTCGGCACTGGTTACGAGCTCGTAACACTCCCTCCCCCTTAAGAACCGTCTTGGTCATCTAAGACAAAGTCTGGAAAAATCTTGCGAAGGACACTGCCTCTTTCCCAAGTGGCATTCTCAACAGGCTGATCATTCCACTTAACCAGATATTCTCGGTATAGAGTATGATGAGTCTGCGTCTGTCTACTATCAAGAATCTCCTCTGGTTCATGTGGAGGTTGTTGAGGATCCAATGGGAGAACTAGAACACTGTCCCCTACCAGATTGTCTGATCTGGTTAAGGCTTTTCGTAACTGACTTACATGAAAGACTGGAAAAACCTTACTGTTGTGTGGGGGTTCTAGTTCATAGGTGACCTCGCCTAGTCTCCTACTGATGGTAAAGGGACCACAATACCTTGGAGACAACTTAGCACACACTCCTGATTTGAGGGTTTTAGAGTCAACTGGGACTCTCAAGTAGACTTTCTCACCAGTGGAGAACTATACATCCCGTCTGTGTGGATCTGCATAATGCCTGGCTCGATCCTGGGACTGCCTAATGCTACGCTTAGCATGTTCTATCATCTGGTTTAGGTCCTCTAAAAAGTCTCTGGTTGCTTCAACTTTTTCTTGTTTAAACCCTACAACTGTGGGTGAGCGATGCTGAAAACCGTACATCAGCATAAATGGGCTGTATCCCGTAGCTGAATGTTTGGTACTGTTGTAAGCAAACTCTAATATCGAGAGATACTCCTCCCAATTAGTCTGCTTCTTGCTGACGTATGCACGAAGCATATCCTCTAGCACTTGATTTACCCTTTCTGTTTGACCGTCCGTCTGTGGATGGTCGGTGGTACTCATATTAAGTTTAGTATGGAGATGATGGAATACTGCCCTCCAAAAATTTCCAGTAAACTTATTGTCCCGGTTGCTGACTATGCCGGAAGGTAGATCGTACAATTTAAATAGCCCGTCTACAAACAACCTCGCTAACTCTGGAGCTCTAACGGTTGTTTTGGTCGAAATAAAATGAGCCATTTTGGTCAGACGGTCAACTGTGACCCATATAGCGTCATTACCCTTTTGAGTTTTAGGCAGGCCTACTATAAAATCCATGGAGATACTCTCCCATTTACAGCTGGTATTTCTAAGGGATGCAACAACCCTCCTGCCTTTAAACGCTCTGCTTTATTTACTTGACATTTCTGGCAACTGGTTACATACTGGTGGACGTCCTTTTTCATACTGGGCCAAAAAAAATTGCCTACGAAGAAGCTCATAGATCTTCTGTATGCCTGGGTGTCCCGCGCTAGGATTGTCATGACATTCATATAGGATCTGCTGCCTATAATCCTCTGAATTGGGGACACATACTCTATCTCTATAGAGCAAGTACTCATCCTGAATGGAATACTGTTTCCATTTGAATCCTTGAGTCAACTGACCCTCAACCACTGGGGTTTGCTTGGGTAATACAGGCTCAGAATCCTCAACGTCATCTGACGACGTATACTCGGACTCATCATCATCTTCAACGAAAGCTGCCGTATTCTTGGATGAACTGGCACCAGCCCCGGAAACTGGTTCTGGAGTCTGTAACTGTCTGTTCTGGACTGAGTTCTAGATAATAGAGAAGAATGCATCATGCTGGCATTTCCCTCTCAAGGACTCGAGTAACTCATTACGAATCTGAGTAAAACTCAGCTCGTTTATCATAGGCATTCTGCTAAGGGCATCTGCTACTGTATTGAATTTTCCACGTCTATATCTGATAGACATGTCAAACTCTTGCATCAACTCTGCCCAACGAGCTTTCCGACCTCTAAGCTCAGGTTGATTGCAAAGGTATCTGAGACTCTCATGGTCTGTCAAGACCTCAAAGTTGGCACCATACAAATAATGCCTCCAAGTCTTAAGGGCATGGACTATAGAAAAAAGTTCCTTTTCATAGGCACTGTACCTAGTCTGAACTGGCTCGAGTTTTTTACTCTCGAACGCAACTGGTCGTCCACCCTGAGTTAGCACATCACCTACTGCAAAGTCGCTAGCATCTATTTCGACCACAAATGGCTGATTGGGGTCGACGACTTTTAAAACTGGTGCTGTAGCTAAGGCTGTTTTGAGAGCATCAAAGCTCTCCTGTTGTGCGGACTCCCAAATGAACTCCTTTCCCTTCCCCTTAAGAAGATTTGTCATAGGAACTGCTATCTGAGCATATTCCTTGACAAATCGTCTGTAATATCCCGCCAAACCAAGAAAGATCTGAAGTTCCAAAATATTTTGAGGTCTCAGCCAACTGAGTATGGCTTTAACCTTATTTGGGTCCATCTTAATCCCATCTGAAGAGATAATGTGACCCAAATATGCTACTTCTTCAACGAAGAATTCGCACTTGGATTGTTTAGCATAAAGCTTATGCTTTCTGAGCAGTCAAAACACCTTTCTGAGGTATTTTAGATGCTCCTTCCTCATTTTATTGTAGACAAGGATGTCATCTAAAAATACGACTACAAACTTACCCAAGTATGGTCTGAGGACACTGTTCATCAAGGTCATAAAGGTAGCTGGAGCATTTGTGAGCCCAAATGGCATCACCTTAAACTCATAATGACCGTGACGAGTCCTAAAAGCTGTTTTCGAGACATCTTCCGATTTTATACGGACTTGATGATATTCCGATCTAAAGTCTATTTTGCTGAAAAACTTAGCCCCGTCGAGTTGATCAAACAACTCGTCTGCCCGAGGCATAGGGTATTTATTCTTGATTGTGACTTTATTGAGGGCTCTGTAATCTACGCAAAGACGCATAGACCTCTCTTTCTTTTTCACCAATAGGACTGGTGAGGCCCATGGTGAACTACTGGTCTGAATTTGGCCTTTCCCAAGATAGTCTGTTAACTGCCTAGTTATTTCTTCATCCTCTGTTCGGCTGACCCGATACGGAGGTTTAGAAACAGGTGCTGTACCTGGTACTAGGTTGACTTTCAAGGAAGCGATAGAAAGTCCAGAAAAGGACAGATGGCTCCAAGCCATGAACGAAGAGATGGAGTCCATGAGGAAGAACGAGGTATGGACATTGGATACAAATGGATTTTCAAGCTCAAATACGGACCAGATGGAAATGTGACAAAATACAAGGCAAGACTGGTAGCGAAGGATTTATCTCAGAGATATGATATTGACTACTCTGAAACCTTCTCTCCTGTCGTCAAACATTCGTCCCTACGTCTGTTATTTGCATATGCAACAGCTTATGACCTCAAGATCCACATTGTGGACGAGAAGACAACCTTGCATGGCGAACTAGACGAAGAGATCTATATGTATCAACCCCCAAGATATGTCTCGAATTCACTTCCTGACTATGCATGCAGAATGCATAGAAGCATCTACGGTCTGAAACAATCAGCCTGACAATGGTACAAGAAGAAAGATCAAGCCCTGAAATCATTAGGATTCAAGCTTGTGTTGGCTGATTCCAATGTATATGTCAGAGTTACAGATGGGCAGATCATCAATGTGAATGTATATGTGGATGACAATCTGATATTTTACATGAGTGAACAGCTAATTGCTGAAGTAAAGGCAGACATCTTGAAACATTTTGAGATAGTGGATCTGGGAGAAGCCAGGTGTTACCTAGGCTTACAAATTGAAAGGGACTATGAGGGAGGTAAGTTATACCTTCACTAGTCCAGATACACCGAGAAGATCCTAGAGGACTTTGGGATGCTGAACTGCAAAGGAGCGAGCACTCCAATGCTCACAGGGACGGTGCTGACAAACGACGACTGTCCGAAGACTGAGGAAGAGAGAGAACAGATGCAGCTCACACCTTATAGGAAGCTGATAGGATCACTGATGTACCTTGTAGACAACACACGTCCTGATATTGCTTATACAATATTCAGGATGAGCTAATTTTGCACGAATCCAGGCTCGACACATTGGGAGATTGCGAAATGAATCTTGCAATATCTTCAATTTACGAGGGATTATGGCTTGTGCTATTGTCGTGATGCAGGTTTCAGGATGCTTTCCTACAGCGATGCTAGCTGGACATCTCTCAAGGACGATTGTAAAAGTGTCTCAGAAGGATGCACCATCACATCAGGAGCAGCAGTTTTCTAGGTCAGCAAGAAGCAGACCATCGTGGCTCAGTCATCCTGTGAAGCAGAGTATGTTGCAGCAGCAAAGATGGCCAACGAAATAATCTGGCTAAGGAAGTTCCTGGACAAATTGGGCGAAACAAGGAACGAGCCCCTAGTCTTGCAGGTGGACAACACCTCTGCAGTACACTTGAGGAAAGATCCCGTGTTCCATTCCAGAACGAAGCACATTGCGATCAGGGATCTAATTGAAAAGAAAATGCTGCAGACCACCTTCATCGGAACAAAAGACATGGTTGTTGACATCTTCACCAAAGCCCTGGACAAAGGACTCTTTGAGAAACAAAACAACAGTCTCGGGATCGTTAAGCTATCATGCTTTGAGAGGGAGCTGAAAAAACAAAATGTTTCTAACTACAAAGCCTTGCTAGCTTTCAGCTCTCAACTTGACAAATATGTTCGCGAACACAAAAGTCAGGAGACACGAAACACGAAAAGTTTCGCAAACACAAAAGTCAAAGGATCTTTTGTAGTCTAGCACGAGAATCTTTTGCGGTCCAGTACGAGAGAAAGGCAGACGAGCAAAACAAAACCAATGATGAAAACAGAACCAACGATGCGACACAAAAAATGTCACGAAACCCGTTTTGCCCTCATGCTCCAAAGAGTTCCAGCAAGATCACACAAGTACCCAGAAGTACAGATATCTGATCTGATGGCATGACATCAACAGATACTCCCTAGGTCGTGGCTAATCTGCCACTCTTGTAATTCTCTGATTAGTTGTAGATGTTTAATCACTCTAATCTTAGATTTACATAGAGAGATCATACTTACTAGATGATACTTGACATATAGATCAGTAGAGAATACACATACAGTGCAATGAGGTAGTCTGACGCTAGTAAGCAATCAAGACGAAATACAGACAACAAGTCCGCTTGCATGCGAGATGAGTTTTGTGATCAGGATCCATAGAGATCGATTGTCAGCTAGTAAAACAAGAAGATTACTCGTGAGAGAACCACGTTTCTCTCATGCCAACGCACTGCATGGATTCGCATGTAGTGCTTGAAGGAATCAGAAGAAGATCAATATAGATGATTTTTTCTTGTTGTGTCTGATCTTGAATGCAAATGCTTCTGCTGTTAATCGTGTGTCTGAGTTCTCTTGTTCATTCTAATTCCGCACCTTGCTTGAAACTATGTTGAATGCTGCATTCATTTTATAAATGTAGATCAACAGTGCCTGACTACATTTTGGAGGACTGTAGGAGTGATTCAGCTGGCAGTGTCCAGTGATCGCATCTGAACTCCATCCGAAGGCTAAAGAGAGTCGTGGTTGTCACGACAGCTTCGCGAATGCTTTGATCCTCATCAGTGGTATCAAAGCATATCCCCTCGATTCATCTCATCAAAAATCAGAGATTTTTAGTCCCCTTTATCTCCTTGCTATTTGGTCCAAAGATAGTGGTGTTATAGGTTGATGGAAAGTTATGAAGAGTACTTTCCATAGAAATCGATCCCAAATCAATCTGATGTGTCTATCAAGAGTTATAAGCTCTTAAAGATGGTAGGGAGAGGTCCAAAATCCAAGTGACCACTTTTTGATTTGATTCAATCTTGCTTGATTCTGAGTCCATTGTTTTGAGTATCCTACACAAGAAACTGAAGATCAAGACTAAGTTGATGTAATTGAACATCTTTGACCCTACTGAGTATCATTAGTGTTTTTTTTCTAAGCATCTAACACGTGCCAAAAGTATATTTCAAACTTGTCTAAGTGTCTCAATCCATTTTGAGTGTCTGATCTAGATTATCTTGTTTTGTGGAATATTTGAGATCTATCTCAAATATAGTTGCAAATTTTTCACATAGGAAGGAGCACATCCTTGCAAATACCTATAGTGAAAGAGAGTAGCAACACTAAGTTGGATTGGAACAAGCTCAAACATATGATTGTCCAATAACTAAGAAGTCTTCACATTATGGCATCTGTGGGAGGATATCTCCTAGAAGCAGGTGAAAGACTAAGTACCTCTAATTACTCAATATGGAAGGTAAGAATGGAGTCTATTTTGATACTTCATGATGTTATGAACATAGTACTTGGTATTGAGGAGGAGCCTCAAGCACAACTTGAAATACCAAAGTACAAGAAGCGAGCTAGAATGGCTCTACATTTCATTAAGATGAATGTCTCTAATGAAATCATGAGAGAGATAGGATCTTGCACCATAGCTAAAGATGATTGGGATGCACTTAAGTCCATCTATGAAGCTAAGAACACTTCTAGAATACTCACTCGTAGAAATCAAATTTTTCAAAGTTTTCAAAGAAGTGAGGAGAGTGCGTCAAACTATGTTCTGAGAGTAAAAGATCTTCATAGGGAGCTTGCTTGTGTTGGTGTCACAATCAATCAAGATGAGCTAGTACAAGTAATTCTAAATGGCTTAAAAGATGACTATGATAATCTTGTTCAATCCTTTGCCATTAAGGAGGAGTTGCCCAATTTGGAAACTCTTCAAGGAATTCTCATCTCTGAAGAAGCTAGGCAAAGTTATAAACTTTCTAGGATGAGCAAACTCGAGCATATTGGAACTAACAAAGCCCTCTTTGTCAAGGACAAGCATAAAGGAAGGAGCAAGAACCAGTTTTCTCAAGCATTCAACAAAGACAAAGCCAAGGAAAGAGACAAAGATGGTGAAGAGGATGACTCATCTCATCCTTCTACTTCGAAGACCAAGAAAAAGAAACTCAAGTGTTTCTTTTGTGGCAAGAAGGGGCACTATGCCTCTAATTGCTTCAAAAAGGATAACCAACTCGAGCAAGCAAATCTCTTCAAAGAGATTGAAGAAGATTTTATTGCAAGTGATGGAGAAGGATCATTCATGGTGTCAAGCTTGTCTTCATCACCCTTCAAGAAAGATGGAGCTTGGTACATAGATAGTGGAGCCTCTTCACATATTTGTTGTTCAAAGAAGTCTTTTGACTCTATTGTACCTTATAAAGGACTTAAAAGATCTATTTATACTGTAAATGATCATGAGTGCTCTATTGAAGGAATTGGCAACATTCCATTGAAACTTGCTTCTTCTAAAGTTCTATCACTTTCAAATGTTCTTTTTGTTTCTAAGCTTACAAAGAGCTTGATTAGTGTTGGAAAGTTGCTTGATAGTGGTTGTGATGTAAAATTCAATTCCAATACTTGCTTTATCAAGAAAAATGATGAGATCCTAGCTAATGGATCTAGATATGGTGGAATCTTCAAATTGAATTCTTATGAGAATGCAAACTTTTGTGAGGTTGCTCTTTTATCTAAGGATGAGTTATGGCATAGAAGGTTGAGGCATCCTAACTTTAATTCTATGTTTTTTATGATCAAGAGTGCTAAGGCTATTGGCCTTCCAAGGTCACTTTCCAAGGATATCAAGCCTTGTGAGGCTTGTGCTTCCTCTAAAGGTATTGGTAGTGCAACTTGTTTTGTCACCTTCATTGATGATTTTACAAGATATACTTGGTTGTATCTACTTTCTTCAAAAGCTATGGTATTTGATCACTTCCTAGTCTTCAAAGCTTATGTTCCGAAAAGCAAGATACTATATCACTCTCATCTTGTAAAGCTGAATATAAGACACTCACTACTACAACAAAAGAAGTGCTTTGGATCAAGGTGTTGTGAGAGGAGCTAAAGATAATCATGGAAGATGATCTACCTATGATCATGTGTGACAATATTTCAGCACAAGCCCTTGCCAACAATCCGATATTTCATGCAAGGAGCAAATGCATCGAGGTTGCACATCACTTCGTGAGAGAGAAGCTCATTGGAGGGGAAATCTACTTGGAGCACATCGACACATCATCTTGTATTGCAGATTTGCTCACCAGATCTTTGCGCAAAAATTCCTTCATCAAGCATAGAGCCAATCTTGGAATAATACCAAGATCCATGTTCAAGTCAACATAGATTGTTTTTAGGAGGAGTGTTGAAAATGAAAAATCATCTATCTTGACTTTAGGCTTGCTACAAACTTTTTTCTATGCAAGCATGTTGTTTCATAATGAAAATGCCAAATTTGGCCTAGATGGAACTCGAGCTATATGGGTTTCTCAAGTCTAGTTGGTAGTATACAACTTGCATATAGATTGTAGACTTAGAAATGTCACTAATATGCTTGTGAAAACTCGTGGCATATCACATGCAATTGTTGTAAGTGATCCATAGTGACATGCAAGACATGCACAAAGTGAAATGGACACATGCTGATGATTTGTACAATTCTAGATAAAAAAATGACACTTGGTAAAAGTAGGTAGAAATGCATGCATGAGATGTGTCAAATGTCACTTGGACTCTAGTTTTCACTTTAGGTGTGAATGAAAGGTGGATGGATGTGGTTCTACCTCGAGCTACCTCAAACTCCATAAATATGTGTAGCTATTCTCATAATTTTTTATGAAGAACCAAGCTTTGAAGCTATTCCATGCCATTTTGGATCCACACCAATATTTGCTTGAATATATCTCTCTTTCTCTCTCTAACTTGTGTTGAGGCTTATGCTCATACACTAAATTCTTGTACTTTTGCTCTCTTGAAATCAAATCTATCATTCTATGATTCTTAGCATGCTAGATTGTGGTTAAGCCATTAAATTCTGTACTAGATCTTGCTATTCAATCTAGAATCAGTTTTTTGTGCTAATTATAAAGCTTAATAAGATCAATCACATTTGTGGATCATTCTTACATGTGTGAACTTGCTGGAAATTTTTTCAGCAATCAGCAATGCTTGGTTTGAATCCTTGTTTGATGAGGAATGTGTTGATCCTTTGAAACCAAGCTCTAGCAGATTGTTTCAAGCCGTACAGTGCTTTGTGGAGTTTATAGACATGATTATTCATACCTTCCAAAATGTATCCTTCGGGCTGAATCATGTAGATATCTTCTTGTATAACTCCATTCAGATAAGTTGTTTGTACATCAAGTTGATGTACCTCAAGGTCGCTAGCTACAACATAAGACAAGAGCATTTGGATCGACGAATGTTTGACTACTGGACTGAAAGTCTCGCTGTAGTTGACATTCGGGATCTGAGTGAATCCTCGTGCTACCAGTCTTGTCTTCCTTTGATCAATTGCTCCGTTGGCATTGTATTTGATCTTAAAGATCCATTTGCAATCAATGATATTGCAGCCAATAGGAGCTTCGACTAGTGACCATGTCTGGTTCTTGATTAGAGAGGAATACTCTCTATCCATAGCTTCTCTCTAGAAATCAGAGTCTGGTTGGTTGAGTGCCTCTTTGACTGTCGTCGATTCCTGTATCAAGAGACAGACAGACTCAGGAGTATACCTTGTGGGCTGTGTGCGTACTCGGCTTGATCTTCTGGGAGGATTCGACTGATGAACCACTCCTGGGACTGGTTGTTGGGTAGCAGCAACATCTTTGTTTGATTCACTGTCATGAAGTGGGTCAACAATAGACATGCCTAAGCCAGAAGCTCGGACAGTCGTGTCAATGGCAGGTGATGAAGGTTCTTCTGGAGCGATATCCTTGTCTTTGATGTTGACAAACTGATCCTCGATAAAGACTGTATCCCAGCTATACAAGATTTGTTGGGTATCAGGATCATACAGCTTGTATGTATTATCAGATGAAGTATATCCAATCAGGATGGTCTTGAGACCTTGGAAGTCCAATTTTTTCCTCGTGTCTTTTGGGATCTGCGCGTAGGCAATGCACCCAAACATCTTAAGTTCTTCACAAAAGGCTTAGAGCCTATCCACACCTCGTGGGCTGTCTTGCCAGAGAGGGCCTTGGTCGAACATCTGTTTTGGACGTAAGTTGTATTGGATACAGCTTCAGCCCAGAATCTCTTGAGCAGCGATGCATGCGCTAGCATACATTTGGCTGATTCAACTAGGGTATGATTCTTCCTCTCGGCTAAGCCATTAGACTGAGGACTGTAAGGAGTGATGAATTGCTGCTCAATGCTTGGGTTTGGCAGTACTCCTTAAACTCGATAGAGATATATTCTCCACCATTGTTTGTTCTTAAAGCCTTGATCGTCCATCCAGTCTCCTTTTTTGCATGCTCCTTGAAGATTCTGAAGCAGTTGAAGGCTTTTGATTTCTTCTTTATGAAGTACACCATAGTCCTTCTGGAAAATTCATTAATAATAGTTATAAAATACTTGAATCCTTCAGCGAAGGATTTTTCATCGGGCCACAAATGTCTGAATGTACAATGTCTAACAATCCTCTAGCATGCTGATGGCTTGATTTAAATGGTTTCCTAGTCTGTTTACCAACTAGACAGTCTTGACAGACAGGTAACTTGACTTTTTTGCGAGGATAGTCGAGATCAAGAACAATAGATTGTCTAGACATTTGTTGTACAACAACATGATTCAAGTGACCAAGTCTATAATGCCAAAGTAAACTTTTATTTGCATGAATAGAAGTACTAAGCGCCTGACTAGAGGTAGAAAAGCAATGACTTAATTTATACAAGTATCCATGCCTCTTTTCGAGTGCTAGGATCTTGCCTATCCTATCAACTACCTTGTACTAATCACATTTGAATTCTACTCTATGTCCTAGATCTGTGATTATGCTTACAGAGAGCAGATTCGTAGACAAATTTGGTACATACAAGACTTTAGAAAGTAGCTTAGACTGATCATTTGCAAAGCTTAATCTCACAGTACCTTCACCTTTAATAGCTTGTGTGCTATTGTCACCAAGGTGAACATATTTCTGGGTACTGTAAGGTGTATAGGACTCGAAACAACCAATGAGACTGGTCATGTGCTGAGTGGCTCCGTAATCCAGGAACCAAGAACTGTCGCCGAATGCTCCTTGATGGCTGGTCAGAAGGCATCATGATCCGCTTCTTGAATAGGCTGTGGAGCTTCTGCAGCTGCATTTGCCACTTGATTTGACTGTCCCTTGCTGTTGTTCTTCACTTGCAATATCCGGTAGTCTTGAATTTCGTGGTTGTTTCACTTGCAGTATCTAAAGAACTTCTTCTTCTTTGTCCGCGAATTCGACTATTCTTTATGTTGTGCTGGTTTCCGGTCTGCCTTTGATTGCTTCGGGCCTTTCTTCTTCTTCTGCTTAGTCGTGCTCTTGTTGGTGTATAAGACGTGAGAATCAACTGAGGAACTTGAGGTTTCTTTCCTTCGCGTGTCTTCTTGCAACAACATAGTAAGAGTCAGTTTTGGATGAGTCGTGATGACCATCACCCAGCTGTCGTATGAGCTTGGCAAGCTTGTAAGCAATTGCACTACGTCTTGATCGTCTATGACAGATCCGACAACGGCCATTTGCCTTAGCAGGTTCTTAAAATGATTAATCTGATTATGCAAGGAATCACCATTCGTCATCTTGAGGGAGTAAAATTTCTTTCTGAGATGTAGCTTGGAAGCTATATCTCGCACTTCGTATAATGCGCTCAAGATGTCTCAGACTTCTTTCAATTTTTGAGCCTCAGATACATGGCCGATCTGAGTATCCATAATGTTGAGGATGATCAGCGTGAAAGCTTTTCCATCCTTCAACTTCCATCTGGCGATTGCTGCATAACATCGCTCATGCACATTCCCATGACGCTATTCCACATGATGGTTGACTTTAGACTGCACAATCAGAACCTTTATGATTGGGCACAGTTTGCTTCAACACATGATGGTTTCAAGATGCTGCTGCTTTGGGTTATGGGGAGCCCCTTCCTCCGCCTAACCATTTTGTTCAGACTTTGATTTGCTGTATGAAAAAGGTCGTTGAAATGCATAATTTTATCATTGATACTAATAGGGCCACTTGTTCTTCTGCTGGACCTTAGGATAAGATTCTCTGTCTTATTGATTTACTTGAGACTATTGACTAGGTTAAGATCTATCTTGAGTTTGTTAAGAAGAAAGATACTTTGAGTCTAATGAAAAATCTTTATGGTCGTCTCAATGATTTCATTGAAAGATTTGAAGAAGAAGAAAAGTTCTGCAATTTACACATTAGAAAAGTGTTCATGTGCATGAAAAATGAAAATTGTGTCACCCCTGCTGTTATTTCCTCTTCTATATCTGATGCACCTCTTTCACCACATCCTCTTGTCTTTACTGATGACCTTGACGAGGATAGTGCCTCCCAGTTATAAATATTTTTCCAAGACATCTACAACATTGGTGACTTTTCTTCTTATAATTTTTGTCAATCTAAAAGTTGTCAAGTTCCTTTTGTCCCCAACAGAATTATCGAATACAAATCTACTCTTACTTCGTATAAACTTTGGAGTCTGCCATCTATCAACTTCCTTGCACCCATTCCGATCGATCTTTGGATTATGATGACCCATCTGATAGAAAAAGAGATAGAAGTCTGCAAGTTAGCCACCCTACATAAAAATCCTTTTCTTGAGACCCCTGTCGCCTTCGACACCATTATCCGTATGAACAAGTTTGAACCTTCTCGGTATTCCTCTGAGCAAACTTGGGCTCGAACTAGAGGCCATTTTGAAATTGGCTTTAACAGAATGAATTTATACCAAGCCAGGATCTGGAACTAGAAAAGACCCTTTTCAAATATAGATGTGGTGAAAAATGCAAAAATAGTTCCTCTATCATCTGGTTTGACCATGCCATCTGGTTCATAATGAATAATCTTGTTGGGCTTGGTGAAGTAAGGCCGCCTGCTGCTCTAGGACTTCCTTTGGGACCTGAGATGGTTTAAGACTCCCTCCGAATTCAGCATATTCTACCCCGATGTCACTGGATAGAATGCCATCCGGGACATCTGCTTCTGTGCTGACTGCCTTCCCTTTCTGCTTCTTAGTAGGTGGGGCTGGTGAGACTGGTTCTGCTGTCGGTTGGGGGGTGGCTCACTTTTTTGTGCTTGGATAAACAGCATCCAGCTCCTTGATGGTAGCAGCCGTCTTAGACCCCAATTGCTTGGTGACCAACATGTGGAGGAGATACCCACATTTGGTAGTTGATTTGCGGGCTTTCAGAGCTCCGCACAGCTTCTCCGCTACCTTCTCAACCCACTTATAATTTTGAGTGGGATCACCCATGGTGAGAGTCAGAGAGAAGAGATCGCTCGGTGGGATGCGATCCATCTTGGTGGTATGTACTGCAACCATGGTGACGAGGATCTTTGAGGCGGCCCATAGATGGGGATCCTTGATGAGACGAATAGCGATCCCGTCGTTGGTTTGGGCAATGGTTTTGCCATTGTCTGTCAGAAACTTGGTAAAGTACTTGGCATCATAGCTGGTGCCCTTTCCATGGATTGTCTCTCTGAGATTAGGAAAGCCGACGCTCTGAAGATCCCCAGGAGAGACATTGATAATAGAATAGCTGCCACTCGTGGATGTAATCCGGAAAGTTTGGAACTCATCCGAATAGGTCGAGTAGTTGTTCGGATGAGGCTCTCGCTCTGCTGGTCTCGGAAAAGTGTCAGATCAAATCCAAGGTTCGTGAGGATATCCTTGGACAGTGTGAACTGCTCGGCGTAATTCTTAAGATAGATCATGACTATACTCCCTGAATAAGGACGAGGGGGTTTATGACGATGCAAGCTCAGCGAGGAATCGCAGGAAGCCATGATAACAGTGATTTTAGATTGCTTTGAGAATTTTGAAAATTTTGAAAAAATTTGGCATGAACTCGAGAGCAGCAATCTAAAATGAACTCGTGGAGAGAAGGTGGAGCCCAATATATAGACTTTTTTTGGCAGGAATTTGTAACTTCACCCAAAAATTGTCCTCAGCCTCCACGATTTGGTAATGATGGTTGCAAATTTTGAGGCAACAATCTGAGGGCCCGCAAATTTCTATAAGTGATTTTTCGCCATTATCTTCTAGGAAAAGTCTTTGCGTTCTTCACTGATCATCAAGCACTGTTGTATCTCATCAACAAGACCTGCGCCACCGGCCGTATTACTAGATGGATCCTATTATTGAGAGAATTTGAGTTTAGGATCGTGGTTCGTAAGGGAGTTCAGCATTTTTTAGCAGACCATCTATCCCGAATCCCTAACCTTCCTACCCCTGATCAAGACGTCAATGATGATTTACCAGATGCAATCCTTTTCCAAGTTGACTCTACACCTATATGGGCTAAGGAAATTACCGAATATTTAACTTCAGGGCAGATGGATCCATCCTTCTCTAAACTTGAACAACGTGCGTTGGTCCTCAAAGCTAAACCATATACGTTAATTGCAGGACAACTCTACAAGCAAGGGTTAGATGGAATTATCCGACGATGTCTTACTGAAGGAGAAATACCCTCTATAATTTCCCTTACTCATGAAGGTATTGGTGCCGGCCATTTCTCTTCTGAAACAACTGCTAAGAAAATTCTCTTAGCCGATTTTTGGTGGCCAACACTCTTAAAGGATACGCACAATTACACTAAAGCTTGTGATGTCTGCCAACGCACAAAATGCTTTCAAAAAACAGACTACATGACCACTGATCAAGCTTTCTAGAAATGGGGAATTGATTATGTCGGACCTATTAGTCCTGCTACTCGACACACACAATCTTGTTACATCATAGTAGCTACGGACTACTGCACCAAATGGGCCGAAGCAAGAGTTGTTCGTAATGCTGACGCTCGTTCTACCGCCAAGTTTCTCTATGAACATGTTATAGTTCGATTCAGATGTCCTCTAGAACTTATCAATGATAGGGGTACACATTTCCTTAACTCTGTCATTGCAGATCTTCTTTCCAGATTTTTTGTGGTACATCGCAAAAGTTCCCCATACTATCCACACTGCAATGGCCAGGCAGAATCCACCAATAAAATCCTATGTGGAATTCTCACCAAAACCGTGAATCCAGCCGATCTGATTGGGAACTCAAACTCCATGCTGCTCTCTGGGCTTATCGCACTACCCCGAAGCGAGCTACATGCTTAACCCCCTTCCAGCTCACATATGGTCAAGAAGCCATTATGCCTGAGGAATTCCATATCCCCTCCCTTTGAGTAGCCTACAACCTTGAGCTCGATACTCCTCAGAATCTAGCAAATAGGTTATTCCATCTAAAACAACTCTGTGAAACACGACAGATCAGCATCCATGCTCAACAAGTCCACAAACGACGACAAAAAGCATGGCATGATCGATCATTGAAACTTAGAGACTTCCAGGTTGGCGATAAGGTCCTGCTATACCAGGCCAAAGCCTTCAAAGGCAAACTGAAATTTTTGGGCCAAGGACCTTACGTAATAAAAAAAATCCTTGCCTCTGGATATGTCCAACTCCAAACCCTTCAAGGCGATATCCTCGACACTGTAGTCAATGGGAGTTGACTGAGAAAGTACAACGAACCCTACTTTTATCTTGATATGTATTAGTTGCTTGTTTTCTACTTTTTTTTTTCTCTTCTCCCTTTTTGTTGTTTGCATGCCACATTTTTGCTGTGATTTCTTGTTCCACCCATCAAGATACTATCAGATCAGGTATACCAACAATCTTCTTTGAAAAAACCACAAAAGTCATTAGTTTCAGACGAAATTTTTTCACAGCATCTCAGATAGAATTCACCTGACCCTTTTTCACAGAGGACGATTCATTTTTTACCTCCGCGAATTTTGTCTCAGATAAAAAAAAAGTCTAAAAATAGGAAAAAAATAGTAGTTTTCTTCATCAGATATCGATTCTCAAAATTTGCAGACAATTCGCTGGAGCTCAAATTGATTCTCACGATTTCCCTACTATCTCCGCAAATTCTGATCAGAAACATTTTTGCACTATCAGACGTTTTTCTTTTTTGGGACGAAACTTCTGAACCGCATATACCATTGCCAAGGCTTTGCGTTCGATAGTGGTATAATTGATTTCAACAGGTATCAATTGTCGACTAAGAAAACGAATTGGGTAGTCCTTTTCTAATTCTCCCGATTGGGTGAGCACTACTCCAATGGCATACTTGGATGCATCGGTATGCACATGGAATTCTTTAGAATAATTAGGAGCCTGGAGGATGGGTGCATTGGTAAGGGCTTCTTTGAGGTGATTAAAGACGACGCGTTGTTCATTCGTCCATTTGCGAACTACAACTACTTTGTAGATTAAGCATGCTTTGTTAGCGAAATCGAAAATAAAGCACCGATAGTAGTTGGCGTGGCCAAGGAAGGAGTAAACTTCACGTATCTTATGCGGTTCCAGTAGATTTTGAATGATAAGAATCTTTTCAGGATCAGTGGCAATGACATTTCGTGAGATAATATGTCCTAACACAATACCATGGATTACCCAAATCTGGCATTTTTCAGGATTAAGAGAGATACCGAAGTGTTGACATTGGATAAATATTTTTTCGAGCACAGACAGATGATGTATTTTTTCAAAATGGGCTCCTAAATTGTCCAAGTAAACTTCTAAGGTATCGCCCATCTGTTGAGAAAAGTCCGCTTGCATAACACGTTGGAAGGTGCTAGGAGTGTTGCAGACACCAAAAGACATGAATTTCTAGTAGAAGGTTCCCCATTCTGTGGCAAAGGCTATTTTGTGTTGATCTTCTTCAGCAATTTGGATCATATTATATCCGCTAAAGCCATCTAAGAAGAAGTAACCCTCATCTCCTGCTAGATTTTCTAAGATGGATTCTCCGAAAGGTAGTGGAAAATGATCACATTCAATGACGACATTAAGTTTCTTAAAATCGACACAGATCTAAAGTTTTTCATTTTTCTTGGGGACGATGACAATTGGGGAGACCCACTCAGTATGCTCAATTTCATAGATAAATCCTGCATCTAAGAGGCGTTGTAATTTTTCTTTGATCTTGGCCTTATAGATGGGATTGCATCTATATAGATGACTCGCAGTGGGCCTCGCACCCGGTTTAAGTGGGATACGATGCACATCTACTTGGGGTGAGACGCCTTTCATGTCTTTGTAGGTCCAGACAAAGATATGTCGATATTTTTGCAGGAGCTTTTCAAGCCGTCTTCGTTGTTCGTGATTGAGATGAGCTCCGACGTGGACAAGATATTCGTTGGTTTCATTTGGCTCACTCAGGGAAAGGGTTATGGTTTGTGCAGGGCCTTTGTAGGGTGAATTACCAGTGGGCTCACGTTGAGCTTGGGGTAATTTGATTGTGACATCCTCGATTGTATAGTCCTTAAAGTATGTAGGAACATCAAGGCTGGAGATTCGAGGGGGGCCTTGTCTTTATCTTGCCGAGATGGTGCCATTTTGGGGATTGTTGTAGGGATAGAGGCAATTTCAAGAACTTTCCGAACAATTGTGAGGTCACCCGACGGTTGAATTTGAAGTGGTTTTTTCATTTTCTCTTTCATACTATGACCACATGGTTGAGGTTCTGGTGGTGGAGAGACAGTTGGTATGTCATAGAGGATCTCGTCATCAATTTGAAAGATAGTCTCCTCCTCACATAGATCCCATGGATAGTGTGGGTGTTTGGGATGGTAGAATTTCGTCTCAGGTTTTTCAATTGCAACCTTGGCAATGGATTCCACCTTGGAAGCATGTTGCGGATAGGTCTTCGGGGGAAGTGCTTCCATATAGTTGAGGATCTGAATATCAGAAATGTTCATATCTTCTGGGCAATTCTGAATTCGTAAGACGTTCTCGTCATCAATGAATAAATCATCTGATTCATTAGTAGGTATCCATGCAACATTTAGCAGCTCATCATGGTGTAGAAGAATATCAATAAAATTGATATTGATGATGGGTGTATCCAGATCAGGTAATTGGTCGTGATCGATCAGAGGTACAATTATCCTGATGTTGAGCACAGTAATCGACATTCACACAATCAATGGTAGCTAGACTGTGACTCCAGTTTATGATATCAGTAGATTTAACATAATGACCTTTTTCGTGGCTGGACTGGGATGGCTCAAATACTGAGTTGGTGGTTGAGGATCCCTCGTCATGTATGCGTGCAGGTTTTACTTTACCCGTTGAGTCAATTGTGATAGAATTGTCATGATTACCAGAAGTGACTCGGCCTTTGCTCCAGTCGTGAATGACTCGTGCATTGGTGAGCCACGGACGACCAAGTAGTAATTCATAAGAATAGGCATTATTGGGAATATCAAGTACTACAATATCAACAGAAAACTTGAGACCTCCTAGTTTGATCAGCATGTGCGGAAGGAAACCGGTAGGTCGGACCACACTTTGACCAACCATTCGAAGCTGACAAGTAGGTTTGGCTAGCTTGTCTCTCAGATTTCATTCCATCACGAGGGATGTGAAAATGATATTAACCCCGGAACCATCATCGAGTTTTGCTAAAACTTCACGGGATTGATGATGGGTAGCTGAGATTTTGATGTTGTCTCGTTCGCTGAGTGGATTGGTTAGATGTAAGGGCATTTCATGCAACTCGTCAATAGTGGTGGTGGTATTTAATTGGATCTATTGTTTCCACTGGCCAGCATGCTTCCAGAGTACATGGAAGGGAAGGGTGACATTGGCTTGTAGTTAATCTCCCCAGACTTCGGTACCTTCAAGGCTTTTGCTTTCAAAGGGCTTGTGAGGTACTTTATGGGAAGAGGAAGATTGTTGGTCGGTCGCTTGCGGATTTGCTGGCGATACTCATGATGCAGCCGAATTTCTTCAGATGGGTGAGGATAAACTATCAAGGTTGAATCATCACTTGGAGGAACCGCCTGCGGTTGCGTTTTGTTGGGTGCAAGTGTAGGGGTTTGGCGTTGGGTTTGTGCCCGAGTCAAGACCCAAGTAGGATGTGTTTTGACTGGTAAGGTTTCTACTTGCACTGAACAGACAAGAGTGGTTGGCTTAGATCAGGATGGGCAGTCCTTCATGTGATGTTCAATACCACAGTTTTCACAAGCTGGAGGAAAGCGGAGTTTATTTGGGCAGTGGATACTAGGATGTTTTTATGCACATATAAAGCATCCTCGTATTGCGGGTAGTTGTTGTGCGGCAAGACAGCTTGGTTTGGATTGTAAGCTTGGGCATGGGGATCCACTGGTTGAGCATTAGAATCATAGGTATAATAAACAACCGTTTCAGTAGAGTATTGCGGTTGAGTATTATCTTCCACATAGTAGGTGGACAGATCGATGGTATTCAGATCAAGATAATAGACAGCGTTTTGTGGGCAGGTTGGTTAACAACAAAGTGTTGACGTGGGGATGGGTATTGATTTGGTGCAGGTGGGCATGGTTGGTAAACCCCTGGTCGTGGCAGAGGTTGTTGTTTCGGGTACGGGCGGTAAGCTCGATAGATGGTTGGTCTGGTGGCTACTGGGAAATGATTTCATAGTTGAGGGCATTCATTAGCAGTGTGATGCTGTGAGCAGATTGGACACCAGACATTTTTCCTTGCTGGAAAGGATTTCTTAGCAATCTGTTTCATGGCAGTTTGAAAATTGGTAGTGAGTTTATCCATATGAGATTGTTGAGCTTTTTGCCAGGTTTCCATTTGATGTAGAAGTTCAGAAGACTGAGCAATATTATCAGATTTCGGGTGATTAGGACGGTCCGGATTTTTAGATTTCTTTTCACAATGGTCAAAGTCATCGTCGGAACCTTCGTCTTCTTCACGGATAGCATCAGTCATCAATCTTTAAGTTGATCATAAAGGTCAACTGGTTTGATTTCACGGTGGATGTTTTTTGGCAATCCAACTAAAAATAGTTTTATGGCCATTCGTTCAGTGATATGTTCATCAACACATTCTACTTTGAGACGTTTAAAACGCTCAATGTAGTTTTGAACAGACTCTTCACGATGCGTCTTGATATGAGTAATTTGAATGAACGGGCTCTGGATGGTTTGAGAGCGTCCTTGAGGGTGGTCCAAGAAGCAAGATCAGGAGCTTTGAGATTCAAGTACCACTCCTTGGTAGTGCCATAGAGTACCATGGGAAATAGGCGAAGCTCTTCAGTTTCAGAGGTATCTTCATAAAAATGGCATGCATTATCAATGTCTTGGAGAAATCGGACTGGGTCAGATTTGCCATCGTACTTTGGTGCATCGATACGTGGAATTCTTCATTCCATTCGTGGAGGAGTCGGATTAGAAGATTCAGCACAGTTGCGAGACATGATGCAGAATATAAATGTATTTGACAAAAAAGGTAGTTTGCTTGCAGAACGGATAGTGTAGAACAAAAAAGGTCTTTCTGATTGTTATAGAATTCGCGGACAGGCTGAGAAATCGTGGAGAGGCAGATAAATCTAACTGTAATACTCGTGAATTCTGAAAAAGGTTTCTGAATGTCAGAATAGTGATTTTTTTAGATTTTCTGGAAAAAAATTTGCGTTTTAAAATT